>VMBQ01005959.1:12037-42445 GCA_007657795.1 Dreissena rostriformis | reverse complement strand
GAGGGGGGCAATGGAGGGTGCAGGAGGTCATTGCAACAGAGGAGTGGAACAGGAAGTCTCCAGTAAGTCTGCAGGGGGGGTCGGCAATGGAGGGTACAGGAGGTCATTGCAACAGAGGAGTGGAACATGAAGTCTCTAGTAAGTCTGCAGGGGGAGGGGGGCAATGGAGGGTGCAGGAGATCATTGCAACAGAGGAGTGGAACAGGAAGTCTCCAGTAAGTCTGCAAGGGTGGGGGCAATGGAGGGTGCAGGAGGTCATTGCAACAGAGGAGTGGAACAGGAAGTCTCCAGTTAGTCTGCAGGGGGGGGGGAAGGGGGGCAATGGAGGGTGCAGGAGGTCATTGCATCAGAGGAGTGGAACAGGAAGTATCCAGTAAGTCTGCAGGGGTGAAGGAGGGGGGGGGGACAATGGAGGATGCAGGATGTCATTGCAACAGAGGAGTGGAACAGGAAGTCTCCAGAAAGACTGAAACTTGCCATCTAGGTCTGCAGAGAGAGAAAGGGTTAGAGTTTATAAATGGAGGGTGCTGTAGGTCATGGCTGCATAGGAATGGAACATGAAGTTTCCAGTAAGTCTGCAATTGAATGGCTAGACCTGCATTAGGGGGAGATAAAGGGGGGACTCGGGAGGCTGCAGGAGGACATGGCACTAGAGGAGTGGAACAGGAAGTCTTTAGTAAGTCTCCAGTGGGCCAGCTACGCCAACAGGGGTGGGGTGACCTTTTATAACATATTGTGGTGTCATATCACATTCTGGATTATTTATCTACGGTATTTATTTTGCTTCATTTGTACTAACTTGTTCTGTTGTATGATGAAGGGGAACCTCAGCACTACTGTCCATTGTATTTTCTTACTTCTCTAAGTTCCTGGGCAATTTTATGATTTCTACACCATGAATACTTGCTTGCATTAGGAAGGTGATGGAAGTGCCTGTATGTTGTTACAGGAGCAGCAGCAGTCTGAGCAGAGGCAGCTGGCCATGGATGAGAAGCAATGTCGCTCCTACCTCACCCTCGCCACAGAGACTGTAGACATGTTCCACTACCTCACCGACAAGATTCAGGCACCTTTCCTCATTCCTGTACGTACTCAGTCAGGGTATCTGGAGCAAACTGACTGCTTGCGGTGTCCTGATGGCCATCAGGAAGTGCTTCCATTACTATTGTGTCTCATTTATAAACTCTCATCCAGTGTCAACCACATGATATAAGGTTACAGTGTGGTGTTTTGCATTAATTTTTAAAATAAAAGCAAGAAATTGCTTTCTCTTTCTATGACCTTTGCAACTTAATTTATTTTGAATAATATCCATATACTAGTTCACATTATTTACTTCATTTCAAATTTTACAGTGTTAAACTTGACAATATGTAGTGTTAAAAATGCAATTTTTTATATTTGCCCACAGCATAAGTTAAAAAGCTCTATCATCATATCCATGCTGTAACTGGAAAACAGCTATAATAAACCTCTAACTTAAACTTAAACCTTATATTAGAAAATACAACATTATTGTAAAGGCATGAAATCCTATGCCCATAGATAGTGTGTGTTGTTGATGTTGAGGTGTTGTGCTGTCTCCAGGAGCTGGCAGACCGGCTGGCGGCCATGCTGAACTTCAACCTGCAGCAGCTGTGTGGCCCCAAGTGTAAGAACCTGAAGGTGAAAAACCCGGAGAAGTACACCTGGGAGCCCAAGAAGCTGCTCAGCTATCTCACTGACATATACCTCCACCTGGACTGCACCAAGTTCTGTGAGGCCATTGCTAATGATGAGGTAACACCATCAGTAGACAATTACAATCTACACTTTTTTGGAGTGTTTAACCCAGGTTTCGACCTAATGCAAAAGCCAATTGAATGTGGGAGAAATTTCCCATCAGTAAACTCAAATGTACTTTGTTCAGTGTTGGGAAATCCCCACTTTTATGTGCTTATTTGTTCCTAAAACACATAGAAACAAATTTTTGTCCTTCTATGACAAGTTCAAGGGTATTAAGATCACCCAAGTACAAACTGTTCATGGTGAATTATTTTGGTCACTCTCTGTCCTTTGTATGTTGTCCTTTGTCAACTTTTAGCTTGTTACCACTCTAAAGGCCTCATTTTTTATCTAATATTGATGAAACTTTATCAGAATGTTTATCTTGACAATACCTAGGCTTAGTTGGAATCTGGATAATCTGTATCCAAAAAGTAGGTCAAATCTTAGAAAAATTTGGTACCACTCTAGAGACCACATGTATTAGTCAATATTGATGGAACTGGATAAAAATATTTATGTTGACAATATCTAGGCCAATTTAAAATCTGGGTAACATGCATCCAAACACTTTGTCATCAGGTAAAATCTTAGAAAAACTTCAACATTTAGCTCATAACCACTCTAGAGGCCACCTTTTTATCCCCCGCCAAAGGCTGAGGGATATTGTTTTGGCATTGTCTGTCCGTCCTTCCATCCGTCCGTCCGGCACTTTTGTGTCCAGAGCCATATTGTGGAAGTGCCTTGGCAAATTTCATTGAAACTTGGTATGAGTGTATATATGGATAAGAGGATGAAGCACGCCAAATGGCATTGTACACCATCTGTTAATTACAGAGTTATGGCCCTTTTTATATATTTTGTGTCGATGCAGCATGTGTGGGTATACGTAACGTCTGTGACAAAGCTCTAGTTTGGCAGGGAGTATCAATTCAATGAATTTGCTTGTTGTATCCAATCTTGCAAAGATTGAGTATTTATGTGATTATTTAACTCAGGTAAGCGCTTTAGGGTCAAGATGGCCCTTTTGTTTATAGTGTTTATATCAAATTGCCAAACACATATCTTTTCAAGATTGCAAACAACTTCATATACAATATGAAAAATAACACAATAATTTCATGCAATCTGAGATGATAAAAGAAACATATGCGACACATCTTAAGTTATCTATATAGGAGAAGTCAATGACATGGATAGCATGTAGGTAAGTTTAGTAGCTCTACCTTTACTATACAGATGTAAGAAATGCTTTAACATTATACAAAGATTTTGAAGCTAATCCATATTGTTTTGCTACAAAAATATTGTTTTTACATGAAAAATTCTACAAAATATCTGCATGTAAAGTTTCCTGTACATAATACACTTTTAAAGGTGGAAACATTTTTGTTAATATAAATGAGTTAGAAGCAAGAGTATGTATTTGTTGGGGTTTACATAGCAGTTGTCGTATCTTGGTCTGTATAAAAGAAGTCAGATGGTTTGTATCTGATTTGTATAAGTAAAACAGACATGACTACAACTTTGGTTAATGGTATTGTGTCCTTTCTTAATGTACCTAGTCACTACTAGTTCAACGCATGTTCAACATAATTATATGCTGGTATCCAGGCAAAGCATGGTGAATGTTCACTGGCAGTCATGTTGTGCTGCGTATTTCTATGTTCATTTAGTCCCGTGACACTGTTCCCTTACAGCGCTCATACCGGAAGGAGTTGTTTGAGGATGCAGTGATTCGCATGCGTCGAGCCAACATCAAGACCGAGACCGAGATTGAGCAGTTCATGAGCCTCCAGGAGAAGGTTGAGTGCATGGTTGTACAGAAGGCCCGGGAGGAGAGGGACTATGGGGAGATACCCGATGAGTTCAAAGGTGGGGGCTGCACTCAACACTACAATGGAGTGCAAAATGATTTTATGGACTTTTGATATTTTGTCCGATTCCTTACTCCATTCAAGAGGAATTAAAAATGTATTCAAACTTTACTGAAGTTTTATCATACACTCTTTAGGAAGTAAAGGATGGTATATTGGAATCATCGTGGACGTCTGTCCATCTGACATGTTCAAGATACAACTATTGTCTGCAGGCTTCCCCCAAACTTTTCAATGTACAACATTCAAACTATATGCATTGAATCTCTATTAGATGAAGTTGTGCATTTTAGAATATTGTTGTCCTTCATTAAAAATGACAAAAGTTATGCACCTTTTTGCTCACCTGAGCGCGAAGTGCTCATGGTGAGTTATTGTGGTAGGTGTCCCTACAGCCTCCGGCATCTTGTTTCATCAACAATTTGCTTCAAACGACACCTATTCCCAAAGCATTGGGAAGACTTCACATGAATGATACTTTGGTGACCCTCTTTCAATGTTGTTCAAATCCTTTCGGTTTGCTGTATATATATATATATATAGGTCATCAGAGCTAAAAATAAACTTTTGAAATGGAAGCTTTAAAAATCTTCTCCCCTAAAACCACAAGGTATCATTTATAATAAATTATTTATAATTATAAAGTAAATAATTTAAAACAAATTCATCTCTGAAACCACAAGTTTAAAAGAGGTTTAATATTTGGTGTGTAACATCATTTAAGATCCTCTACAAAGATTGTTTGAATATCATGCCCCTGGGGTCAAAACTGACCTCGCCCAAGGGGTCTCATGTTTTAGATAGATTTATATAGTAAATGACTTAAAATTAAAATTTCTTCTTCTTTAAAACCGCAAGGCTCAGATGTTTAATATTTGGTATGTAATATCACCTAGTGATCCTCTACAAAGATTGTTCAAATCATGCCCCTTGGGTCAAAACTGGCCACCACCCAGGGGTTAGAAGATTTATATAGACTTACATTGTGAGTAGATTAAAATAAAAATCATCTCTCTAATATTGCAGGGATTAGGGGTTTAATATTTGGTGTGTAACAGCTTCCTCTCCTCTAAGTTTGTTCCCTAGGGTCAAAACTGGCCACGCGCCAGGGGTCACATGATTGATACAGACATGACTAATAAATAACCTTAATCTTCTTCTCTGAAACAAGAAGTCTCAGAACTTTGATGAGAATGAAACAGCAGTTAGAGGTCCTGTACTTTGATGAGTATGAAACAGCAGTTAGAGGTCCTGTACTTTGATGAGTATGAAACAGCAGTTAGAGGTCTTGTACAGAGAGTGTTCCAATCATGCCTCTAGGCTAAAACTGGACTTGTTATCACAGGATTATAGACTTATATAGTAAATGACTTAAACATTATTCTTCTCTGAAACCGCAATGGTCAGGGATTAAATATTTAGAGTGTAAAATTGTATACAGGTTCATATCAGGTCCCTGGGTCAAAAACTGGCAACCCCCCATCGGTAACCTTATTTTTTATATAGACTTATATAGTAAAAAAAATGTATCTCCAAAGCTCCAAAGTCCCAAAGCTTTGATATTGGGTATGAAACATCAGATAGAGGTCTGTACAAGGTTTATTTAAATACTGCCTCTGGGTAAAAACTTTACGTGTCCCAGTGGTCACATTATTTAAACAGACTTATATAGTAAATAATCTTTTTAATCTCTTTCTTATGAACTGCAAGGGTTAGGGGTTTATAATTTGGTGTGAAACATCGTCTTGCGGTAATTCACAAAGATTGTTCAAATCATACCCCTGGGGTCAAAACTGGTCACACCCCAGGGTACACACTTAAATTTAAGAAATATATTAAACCAAAAAAGGCAAGATGTTGTAATATTTGGTATGTAATATCATACAGTGAGATCATGCTCCTCTGGTCAAAACAGGCCCTGCCTGGGGGTGTGGGGTAAAATGGTTTAAATTGAGTTGATATTTGGTATGTGACATTAAATTGTGCTCCTCTACGAAGATTGTTCAAATGATACCCATAGGTTCAAAATTGGCTATACCCACACATGAGAGCGATATAGGGCCATTTTATCTCTTTTGTTTGATCTTTGAATTGACAAACTTGTGCTTAGACATTCTCCTATGCTTTATGATGTACAACATTCAAACATGTAAGGATTGTTGCTTATGATTTGCCATAGTGCATAGTGCCATTTTTATTGTACTGCATTAAACATAATGAAAGTTATGCCCCTTTTTCAACTTAGAATTTCTTTGTCATTATTATTTTTACTATAGAGTTTATTAGCAAATGTATACATCTCTTAAACTAAATCATCCGAATGAAACATTGTGTATTGGCCCTCTACTCAGTTTTATCCACTCCCAGAGGTCAAATATTTATATATTCTTAAATTGCAAAAATCTTTTCCTCTGAAACCACAATGCCCAAAGGTTCTGTATTTGGAATGTATATGTGATTGTCTACTAACTTTGTTAAAAAAAAACACTTCTGAGGCCAAAACTTTCCACGCTAAATTGTCCAATTTTCATTGTTACGATATGCAACATTTTACTTCATTTGGCTTTGGGGGTAAGTGTCACTATTGTGACAAATTCTTGTTTATCTCAGTACAGGCTCTATAAACAAATATTTGACTCAAACGATGGATATATAAAACTAAAAATTAGCATAAGTGTGCCAATATATTTTACTTATGACGTTCTCATTGACCACCCACTGATACATGTATAAGCTTGTACATGCATTCCAGATGCCCTGATGGACACCCTGATGAGAGAACCTGTTCAGTTGCCTAGCGGCAATGTTGTAGACCGACCAATCATTGTGCGCCATTTGCTGAACTCTCAGACTGACCCCTTCAACAGACAGCCCCTTACTGAACAGGAACTTATCCCTCGTAAGTCTCATTTGATCTTGTGATTGTACACTTGTCCCTAGATTTGAAACATATGCTGGTTCAATGCAAAATAGTATGATCAAATGTCAGTATTTTCCCACTGATCAAGCTATTTATTTGTTGTTTCAGGTATCTGTAATGAGTATACTTAAGTAGGAAATTCATGTATCCGATCATCCCTATCAACCCAGTCAATAAACTGTCAACTTTAAAGAAGTCAGTTTGCATCTGATGTTAACTAAACTTTGTGTGCAGAAATGTTTGCAGCCTTAAAATCTCAGCCAAATTTGATGATAATTAATTTAATCAAAGAACTGTTGAAATATGGCAATGTATTTACCTTGTCCCTACCAAACATTGTATTTGAAGAATCTGTTCAACCTAGAGGGGGATTACTTTTATATATAAACAGCTCTTGTTTGTATTCAGGTGTAGTCTAACAAAGCACTATTGATTCTATTTATATATGTTTGTATCACACTAAGAGGTATATGGTTTAATTTGGGATGATTCAGGTTGTCCAGACTTTAAATCCTTTATCAGGTTAAATTAAAGTAACTAACAACAAATGTTCAAAGGTAAAGATTACACTTAAAGGTAATCCATTTTATCAAGGTAAAAAGCCATACGATGTTTATTTCTATAGTTATCATATTGACATTTTACTATAAAGGAAGTTAAAGACTTGCAGTCATGTGCCAAGCCTTGCATAGTGAGTGTTTATTGTCCAGGTGAAGACATAAGGCAGCGTATAGAAGCCTGGATCCGCTCCAAGGAGTCCAAGTGAGCGTCTAGTCCCCAGCTGTTGTACTGTCCCGGTGTTCAGTGGCCACACCAGCTCTGTTTGCTCACTAGCCAAGAACTATTCTCACAGGGAACCATATTTATGGATCTCTTGTCATGAACCACATACATGGACCTTTGTACACATGCCTAATTAAGTTTGTAATCTTAAGTGACCATAATGAATTAGTAAAAACTGTTATTTGTCCATAAAAAATGTTAACAAATTAGAAATGACTGAAATACACTGAACAAAAAAATCAACCCTTATGAATTTGTTTCATAAATTCAAATTTTAATAATTAAGACTCAGTTTGAACTTTAACATATCTACACACTGAGTAAAAGGTATTTTGTAATTGTCTTTAACAATCAGGTTAAATCCATAAATAACAATATTTAGAGAAAATGGGGTGATAAAGACTTTGTTTAATCTGTAAATCTTTTTTGTGTACTTAAGTATTAAGTACATATGAACATATATACCTGTTTAACTTACAAAAAACTTGTTTTAAACAGTATTTTGTTTCCCTCTGTGTACAACAAAGTTAAAACATTAATTGGGCTTATGGTTCATCATTTTAAAAGATCTATTTTTCTATAGAAAATCACATAAACAAAGATTGTTATATATCCAAAGTTTAAAAAGAACGATTGGATCAAATAATTATTCAGTGACATATTTACTACACGAGTAAAAGAAACAATGAAGACTACTCGACTTGGGTTATCACACATTAATATATATGGGCATTACTGTAATAGTTCTGAAAACCTGTTTATTTAGTGTCATTACCCGTTATGCAGGGTGATGTTTGTTTGTCAATCCATGCATTGAATTTTTAAATTAAGTTTGAACACTATAAATATTATAAAAAAACAGACATGAAAACATCAAATGTAAGTTCATATAGAGTTGTGAATTGTGTTTGATAAATATTGTTGGAAAAAATGTGTATGCATATTTGTATTTGTGTCATTCCTTCCTCATAATTATGTTAGAATTGTTGTTCATGTTTTTGCAGCATCTGTGTTTCGATATACATGTTATTGACTGCTTCCAGATTGCATTTGTTTCTAATCATCTGTGATGGGACTGTTTGCATAGATATGGGAAATGTAGATCTTCACTTTTGTTTATTCATGACATATTTTGTGAAAAATTAGGAAAGGACATTTTTTTCTTTTGAATTTTTTTCTTTTGTTTTTGAATATACAATGTATACCATTGTTGCTTCTAGCCATGGGTTATTGTGTGACAAATGTGCATTTTATTGTATTTATGATACAAACATACAAACATTTAGATATTATTATGCTTGTATTATTTATATGAAATTGTAAATAGTATGGATAGACTCATTCAATGGTTGGTCCAGACCTGTAAGGAAAGACTTCATTTAATTAAGAATATAATAATTGTTAATATTGAATTTGAACAAACAGACCTGAAACATTTGTTATAGAAAAACTGCTTTATCAAACAATCTTGAACAGGATTACTGTAATTTTGTTTTGAATATAGGTACCTCAAAGGATACAAACCGAAAATGTTTTCACTGTAGAGGCCACATTTATGACTCAATCTTTGGTCAGAATCTTTATCTTGGCATCTACGCCAAGTTTTAATCTGGTTAAAGTTTGTCCAAAAACTAGGTCATCAGGTCAAATCTTTAAAAAAACAAAACATTCTGACCAAGTTTCATGAAGATTGACTAAAATGTGGCCTCTAGAGTGGTAAAAAGGTTTTTCTATCTTGACAATATCTAGGCAAAGTTCAAATCTGGGTCAAGTGCATTCAAAAACTTGGTCAGCGGGTCAAATCTTAGGAAAATGTTGGTACCACTCAAAACAACATTAATCACTCGATCTTGATGAAACTTGGTGAGAATATTTATCTTGACATTTTCTAGTCTTGAGTCGAATCTGGGTCATGTTCATCCAAAAACCTGGGTTACCAGGTCAAATTCATCATGACAAATCTAAGAAAAACCTTGTTACCACTCATGAGAGCACATTTTTTATTCAGTCTTGATTGAACTTGGTCAGAATGTTGATTTTGGCAATACAGAGGACGTACATGAATCTGGGTCGCATGCATGAAATTATCTTTATGAAACTTGGTTAGAATGTTTATCTTGACAATACTTAGGCCGAGTTTGAATCTTGGTCACTTGCTTCCACCAACTAGGTCACCAGGTCAAATCAATAAAAAAAATCTTAACACTCTAGGGGCATCATTTATGACTCATGCTGGATGAAACTTATATCTACTTATATCTAGGCCAAGTTTGAATCTGGGTCTGGGTCAGATGTGTCTAAACACTAGGTCACCAGGTCAAATCTGGAAAAAAACACCATTCTAGGGTCACTTTTAGGACACAGTCATGATGAAATGATGTCAGAAAGTTTATCTTTACAATATGAACACCATGTATGAAGTGTAGTCAATGACTAGATCATCTGGTCAATCTTCAGCATAGGTGTCTGTGTACTCTGGTGAACGCTTAAGGGCCATGATGGCCCTATTGTTTGTTTATCAGTTAATAGTTAAAAATAGTAGCATTTCATAATAAGAATGTGTTTGGCATATATATTAAAGTAATATGTACGCAATATGTTTTGTAATTCTTCGGGTTGCCTTTGATTATATAAAAAATGTTATACAATTATTTACTTAAATACAATGTATATGCCCGCTCCAATGTTTTGAGGCTTAATTCCGTCAAACAATTGATCAGATTGCTGTGACCCAATGGAGAAGTCATGTGTGAGTCATATTCTAATATTTTTATGCTCCCACACTGTTAATACATGTATTAAGACTTGTACTTGTCTGTCTGCATATCCCTAAGCTTGTGTTTTCAACTCCTTTAATTACTGGTAGGATCTTGCTCAAACTTTCACAGTTTAATGAGCTTAATGTGTAGATGATTGTAAAGACAGGAATTGTGGCTGTGATAAGGTCTGGCAGAGTTGTGCCCCATTGTCTGTTTTTCACGTCCCAAAAGTTGAGCTTTGAACTCCTCTTTAACTACTGGGTGGATTTTGCTCAAATGTCCACAGTTGAATGAGCTAACTTTCATGATTTTTAAGAAAGAAGTTTTGGCATAATTATTGCCCTTTTTTGTCTTTTTTACCACTATAAAATATAAAGTCACAAAATTTGTGTTTAAACAAATCTTTAAATACTGGGTGACTCTTGCAAAAACTTTCACAGTTGAATGACCTTAATGTGTAAATGAGTTAGAAATTAATGTTGGCTGCACACGTTTTTCACAAATAATAGCCCTTTTTTTGTCTTTTTTCATGTCCCTTGTGTTTTCAATTCCTCTTTTAATTACAGGGTAGATCTCTCACTCAAATGATCACAGTTTAATGACCTTACTTTGTAGATGATTGTTGAAAAAGTATTTTTAGCTGTGATTAAATTTTTGCAGAGTTATGGCTATGTGTATGTTGTGTTTACAACTCCTATAATGTTTCTATCTCACTTAAACTTTTACAGTTGATGGACATTAATGTGTTGTTGCTTACATTTGTATAAAGAAGAAAATTTTAGGCTGCAGCAAGTTGTGGCAGAACTATGCAATTATTTTTCGGTATCTCCACTATAGTCTATTTAGTCCAAACCTTTTGTTTTCAACTTTTCTTTACTACTTGGTGGACATACTCAAACTTTCAAAGTTGAAGATGATTGTAAAGTACACTTCAACACCGTTATTTCGAAGTCGTCGGGACCGTTTAAAAACATCGGATTAACGATAATTCGAAATAAACATTTGACAGAAGACTTCTTTGATTCTGTAAACACAAAACGTTGTGGAATTTACTTGGTTCGGTTACAGTCTACTATTAATAATTGTTTTACTTAAAAACGTTAACTAGTCAGATAGCAATAGATTTCTAATTGTAACAAACGGAGGAATAAAACGATTCTTTTTCTTCTTTTTATTTTTTTGTTATTACAGAACATATAAAATATAATGAATAGTAAAAATTATCAGAACATATAAATTATCATACATATGAACACATTTTCGGAAATGAATTAACATTTTTTTAAATAAGACGCGATGTCTCTCTGAACACCGGCGTTAGCAGCACTTAACTGGACGCGTGTAACATATTTCTCCAATATGTCAAGGACACATTTACTCAGACCTTACGTGACACGTTTGTTTGTTACTAAAGAATGCAAAACTAACACGCTACGCGCAGACGACAAAGGTGTAATTATCAGCTTTTGACGCGCCACGCGAAGACGACAAAGGTGTGAAATTACGCTCAGTGTTTTGCAGTTTTGACTTCGGATAAAAGACTGATAATAAGGTGCGAATTATAGTGTTTTGCAGTTTTGACTTCGGATTAAAGACTGGTAATTAGGTGCGAATTATAGTGTTGGGACCGACAGAATCACTTCGAATTAACAATTTCTTCGGTTTAACGAAGTTCGGATTAACAATGAAATTTTACTTTAAACAAAGAAGAACCAAAATCGGGACCCGAAAACTATTTCGAAATAACGATGACTTCGGATTATCGGTGTTCGAAATAACGGTGTTGAAGTGTAATTAATTTTGCTACAACAAATTACGGCAAAATTATGGTCCTTGTTTTTCCACTAAAGAATACATAGTCCCACAATTTTGTGTTTTCAACTCCTCTTTAACTCAGTTTATCTCACTATTTTCACAACTTTCACTGTTGAATGATCTTAAAGTGAGGATGATCATAAAGAAAGGAATATAGCTGTGAAGAGTTTTTGGCAGAATTATGGCCCTTTATCTGATTTCCGCTATGGAATATATAGTCCCATGTTGTGTTTTAATTGCTTGGTCAAACTTTCACAGCTGAATGAACTTCATGTGTAGATGATCATTAAGAAGGAACTTTGGCTGCAACCAGTTTGAGCCTTATTATGGCCCTTTGACTTTTTTCCACTGTTGAATATATAGTTGATGAGTCTGTGTCCAAACATGTTCAGTGGAGGCATCAGTGTCTGTGACATATTTCTAGTTCTTATTGAATTTGAATGGTTTTGCAGCTATTGTGTACATATTGGTTGTGTATAAATGGTACCAGAAAAATTACTGTGGACAACTTTTTAATAGCATCAATTTCCAACATTTGAAACCACCTATATGCTGTGAATGAGTACCTTCTCAAAAGTGTGTGTATTTGATTGATTTTGTGTTTTATTGTTTAAATGTGTTAAAATTCCCATTGATAAGTCTGTTGTATTGCTTTCCGCCTGTTTAATATGTATAGTTTTCTTTTTGCTTAAAATGCAAGTTGTTCAGTATTTCCGACTATATGAATGACAGCTCTTACAAGTTCTGTTAAATGCATTACAGGAAAAAGATTGACTATTCAGTAGAACAAGCATCAAATGCTTTCATTTCTGTGCAATATGTCGGTTGGTTAAGTGAGACACTAGAATATATGGTTTTGCATATACAGTTGTAGGGATCAGGTATTTACAACTACCAGTTTATGTGTTATGCTGTTGCACTGATCAGTGTATTTACAACTACCAGTTTATGTGTTATGCTGTACCACTGTTTATGGAAATGAAACATTGACAGTACCCTACTTTGTTGTTTTTTTCTATGCTGCAGATATACATACAGTTTATAGACTGGGGGACATATTGTTTTTGCCCTATCTGTTTGTTTGTTTGTTGGTTTTTTTTGCACAAACTTTAAAATTGGTCACAACTTTTGCAATATTGAAGATAGCAACTTGATATTTGGCATGCATTTGTATCTCAAGGAGCTGCACATTTTAAGTGGTGAAAGGCCAAGGTCATCCTTCAAGGTCAAATATATGGGTCAAAATCGCTCAAAAGAAGACAGTGTTTCTCAAACACATCACTTGTTTTTAATGTTATTTTTATCTCATTAATGATCATGCATTGTTTGATAACCCATTTAAAACAAGAACATTGGTAAAACTTCACCATGTATCCCATTCTGCTTTAACCTAGAAATGTCTCCTTGAGCTTTTTTGCCTTACCAAATAGGCGAGATTCTTGGGAGTTATTGATCGGAATTAATAACCATTTTGTATGCAACATCCTTATATGGTGACATGCAAATACATGGCTTCCCCTGACTCAAATCTTTCTCTAGGGAAATTTGAATCGCCTTGGCAAAATTCTCCTGGTTATTTGATGGGTTTTATAAAGAATGGCAAATGGCAGAGAAAGCGCAGATTCCATTCCATTCCAAATATTATTCAGGCTGGTATTTCCCTTTCATGAATAAGAATTGTAAGGAATTGTTCTGCATGAGATCTTGTAGAACTAAAAATATGAATTTGATGAAACTTCATATGCAGTGTCCCTTTTTGGTGGGCATGTACATTTTGTCAGGTCATTGTGCACCAATGATTGTTCAGGGAGTTAATCGCCTTTTTTCAAAAACGGGACATTTTTATTTCCATTAATGTCCTCTAGAACTAAGTCAATGTCATATGTATGCAGTTTCCTTATCAAGCACATATGGTCAGATTGTTCAGGTCTGTTGATATTTAAAGGAGTGATTATTGACATGGTAAAGGTTTCCCCTCCACTCATCATGTCTGTTCATCTCTATGTCTTTATATCAGTCTATCCGTCCACAAAAATGAATCCTGCAATTTCTGAAAAAGTACTGAAGACACTGCAAAAAAACTTGTTATACTTAGAACATTTTGAGGATAATATCCATTTGTTTTCACCAGAGCTCAAAGGACAGGTCACCTTTATAGCTTGCCAATATCAACCTTGGACAGAAATTAATGCATAAATATATGGAAATAATGTTTCAATAAATATATTAGTTTCCATACTGGAAATGATTTAAATCAATCAAAGCGTACCTTGCTTGGTATACTGTTATGGCCTCAATGCAAGAATTGCAAACAATCCAAGCGTTACAATACATGCAAATGGAGTTCAGAAGTGCCAGGTTAATGTTATTGAGATATACCATGCTAAAGGTAGAAACAAACTTCATAATAACTTTTGGTTACTCTACAGTGTTCACAATCTTCCGTATCACCCAAGTTTGGGCTCCTTATATAAAATCATTATCTAATCATGCTAGTGGCTGTAGACAAGATTAAAAAAAAATTATTATGACAAGCTCCATCACCTTATTGCCATGTTGTTTAAAAGCAAAATTATTTTCCTATAACCCCTAATGACCCATTTTATACTGTGATGAATGAAATTGTCAGGAATGTGACTTCAAACTAGGCAAAGAAAATATTCTTACAATTTGCATTTGGACAGACATACTTAGCATTAACATAATTATAATGTTCTTCCCTTTTTTCAACATACAATTCAATCTTTATTACATATGTTGCATTTTATACCATAAAGTGGTTAAACACAGGTTAATTTTTGGGAAACAAATTACATAATTTTAAGATACAATTTAATTTGTAACAGTTTTAATCAACTACAATAAACAAAGACATCAATTTTTCTTTTGAAACCTCTTAAGAAGTCAATTTTGCAATACCACTCTGAGCCAAACACAGTTTTATGATTCTGTTAAGTCGTCATTGAAAAACAGCTGCACAGATTGCAAGAAGGTATCATCATTCATGCTCAACTTGTAGAAGTCCTCATCATCATCCTGTATGTGGTTTTCCTGAAGGTTCTTCTGCATATCGAGATTGCGGCCATCATATTTCCATGTGTAGCTGGCAGCGTGTGCATTGAACTTGAGATATCTCTCCAGGATCTCGGTCATGATCTCTTCAGAACAAACCTGCAAGCACACACCAGTATGAGTGATAGTATGTACAACATGCACACTTAGCCTCAACTCTTCAGAACTAACCTGCAAGCACACACCAGTATGAGTGATAGTATGTTCAACATGCACACTTAGCCTCAACTCTTCAGAACAAACCTGCAAGCACACACCAGTATGAGTGATAGTATGTTCAACATGCACGCTTAGCCTCAACTCTTCAGAACAAACCTTCAAGCACACACCAGTATAAGTGATAGTATGTTCAACATGCACACTTAGCCTCATGGTGATTCCAGTATACTCCCTTTACTCCATATTGGGGGGTATAATGACCATTTCATTATTTCATCCTGACTGTTGTAAGGTTACAAATGCGCTTCAGAGTAAATTAATGATATACATATAATATATATAAATATAAGAAAAATACAAATACATGCAAGGATTACAAACTGCTGGTATAATTATTCCAAAAGAATTCTTAGTTTATAAAATACAAAAAGTATATACCTCTATGACTTGCTCCTGCGATGTCAGTGTGTTGATTATTTTTATGAATCTCGTCTTCTTAGACAAAATTCCAACCAGGTAACTGTCATCCTTCCACCATGGTCTGCCAAAATCATTGGCCCAGTCAGAGTTGGGAAATGGAGGAGGAATGTGAACAAAGCGTCCGTTTGGACAGTATGGAATCACACAGCCTGTCAGAGGGTCGACATGCGTGCGAATCTGAATACCATAAGATAAAGGCTCGAGGAAAACAAATTAAGATCAGTTAAGTCATATCTTTAATTCAAATAACACATCAATTTGTCAAATACACACTTACATATATTTTATAAAAATACAAAAAAATATTTTAAGAGTTACGTTGTATACACATTAAATGGGTGCAATTACATTAATCAAACATTTTTTAAAGGCAAAACATGACACTTACATCTTTTATCTTTGGGTCAAACCAGTGAGATATATCTTTACCAGCTGCCTGTACAATAGGTTTCAAGAGAACATCTCCTGTAAAGCAGCATGTAAAAATGGATGATTGTTTCTGATTCATTATTTTATGTTTTTGTTTTTATTGTGTTGTAGTTGTTTTGAATCCTGTTATTACTTAGAAGCTGTCATTTTTGTATGACATTATTTTACTGTAGAATAGTAGTTCTTCTTGATTCTTTGAGCTTAAAAGATTATAAACATACAGTTCAAGTGGACATGGAGGGTCGGAAGCTGGGAGTTTGATTATTGCAACAACGATTTCACACCAGTGACTTAATACCTATCTTCCATTGTCTTAAAATAAAAGTCTTAATACTTTACTACAATTGAGATACAAATATATTGTTATTTTAGTTTGAAATAGGCCTGTTCCAAATTTGGCAAATTGATAATAAAAAAATGTCAGACTGTGAAAAAATGTAAACATCAACTTCAAAGAAGCGAAGAACTCATGAATAATAAAACTTAAATAAATAGTTTGACAATGACATCATCAACCAAAATAGATAAAATAATATACTGATTGTAATGATTTTATTTGATAAATTTGAAAATATTTATACACTTATCACTAACATAGGGTTCAAGTCTTTTGCCTGAAAGGCCCATGCTATAGTTGATTGTTTGATTTTGTTCCTAATTTATAAGACTTTGTTTTGAAAACTGCCCTATAGCAAATGTTCTAGCCTTTTCGACAGACAATACATTTTCTTAAAATTGAACAACAACGCATCTTTGAATTTATAATAAACAAGGAAATATATCGTCGCGTAGGGTATTTTCGACGGAGGGGTATTTTCGACTATCACGCATTTTCCAGTATAAACACGCGTGTTGCACAAGCTCGGCGTAAGTCACGTGTTATTTGATTTGCATACACACAGTTCATTCAACAGATGACCTAATTTAAGTGCTTATGGCAATAGAAACGATAAATAAACAAACTCACATTCGTACACAATAGTTTTCATCCATTTTAACTAATCCTCAAATATTCCAAATAATCTTTTAACATTAATTTTTTTATTTAATCCAAATGTTGCCATTTCGTCTGTTTTAGCACAGAACATTTCAGAAAAGTCATGTGATGCGATTTTGTATAAATATTGAGTATACTGTTCAACAGAAAAAGGTTTCAGGTAAAAAGTAAAAAGTTGGTGAACTTGAAGTCAAATTCTAGTTGGATATAAAATACATTCAAACTGTCCTACCCAGCAATATTCTATTATAAATGTCTATTTAACTTACACCACGATATGACATTTTGTGACAGATTTAATTAATGAGTGCACTTGGCATTGCTAACAACCATTGTTATAGCTTTGAATGATAGACCCATTTGTCTATCAAGATTTCACATAAGAATATAAAAGATCACTGTAGAGCAATATGAAACTGGATATTATGAATATCACACTACACAATTTTTAAATTATATCGATATTCCTGTTGAAAATGTATTATAAAAGTTTTCCATGACATGTGAAGAGGGTTGTCTAAAATTTTTTTGGTGTATAATTGAGTTGAGTTTGACCGTCGAAAATACCCTACAGTATGTACAGAACATGCGCAGTGAGTAACTTTCATTTTGTTTAAAGGTAAACAAACCTAAACATGCAAACAGTTGTTTTTTGTAAACTTTTGTTGGTAACATATTTGTTTTGAATAACCAACATTAATTTTATCTTTATTTTTGCATTTTTATTAGAATTAATCAATAGAAGCCTTACACCGTCGAAAATACCCACACCAGGATACTGATAAGTTGTAAATGTAAATTGCTGTCACAGACACAGAGATGATAAAACGCAGTCATACACTTGCCTTGGTATTTTTCACATAACGGTGTCAAATTATACACCTTTCCAAGAAAAGAAACCCACAAATCGTCTACTGTGTTGTGGACCGCCACTTCGTTAGGCGTGAAATATTTTGGTCTTGTCATTTTGTATCTAAATCCTAAAAAATGTATGGGTTTTTTTACGTTGCCAATGTAAACAGCGGAAGTAGAACAATCAGACGAAAATATTCATTACTTAATTTGTATTTCCTGTCAAAATACCAAATATTTTTTAAATAAATACTATATAATTAATAAAACAACTTTATTAAAATGAAAATAAATCAAGATTATTCTTTTTGTATTTATCCAATTTATTATTTTCGTCGAAATTATCAATGTTTTATCGCACGCTGATCTCCCCTGTTTGAAACTTTGACATTCTAATTTCTACAATGAATACAACTTTAAAAGAAAATTTCCTTTCAGGGGGTAAACTTCCTACATTAATGCTGATAAATCATAGTTAAACATGTTTCCACTATGCTATAAATTAAAGAACATTTAGTTTTTTCAGTATCCAAGTTAAAAACCAGGCTCAGCCGCTCTGCGAATTTATAACGATTTTTACATGTCTGTTGGCATGGCTAGAGAGAAGACAACTGCACAAAGACCCTTGACAAAAATTCTCTATGTAAACTACAAATATATGCAAGGGTTACAACTGTCTAAAACTGCTTCCTAAAACAATAAATACTCAAAATAAACTGTATAACAACATTTAGCCTGAAATCCGGTACAGTGAGGTCGTCAGTTCCGAATCACTTACAAATTTTTTAATGTATACTTTAAAACATCGACCGACATTGATTTCGAATATTGGGTATTTGTCAGATAATTTCAACATCCATCCTGCGCTCACCTTGATTTTCAGTTACTTTCTAAATATATATGTGTGTTAATGTTTTTCCTCGATAGTACAGTTTCTCCATTTCCGGTAAATATTCTCCAATAGCCAAGCACGTGACAGCAGGTGCATTTTCATTACAGGTGTTGTTGCAGAACAAACTCTAACCGTAAACATTGTTTATTTATCATTCTTAAAATATAACCTGATTGATATGTAATCACAGAACTTGTAATAACAATACCATAAAAACGCAGTCATAAGTCTACCCGCTCATTAGTCGGGGGGTATAAAATTGGTTCGAAAATTTGACATTTTAGGTATGTGCACTTCATAAGTCTGGTCAAAATTAGAAGAAAATTGGAAAATCAGCGTCCGTAAAATTGCGACCCCATCAAATTCCTTGTCTGATTCTGTGACACAACTATATTGTATAACATTTAAATTATATTAAACAAACCAGATATTATAGTAGTTACAAATATTATTACCTTGCAATTTGATATTTGATAACTAGTAATAATCCAACAAAACGTCGTACCATAATTTACGATAAATGTGTTTAGAATTTCGGTAACACATGCGTATGCCATCGTACGAAATTGTACAAGAAGTTGGTAAATCTTAATTAATCTGCCTTCCTCGGAAATTCCGAGATAAATTCGTCGTTTACAAGCTTATGCCGAGTAATAACGGCTAATCGGGACTCAACTTGCGTAAAACACATGTTTAATTAACCGTTAAACTCCACCTCCGTTTGCTGCAAAAGATTCGAAAGGCGGAGCTAAGCATGTGGTGTTACATAATTCGACCGTTGCCATTGGGTTACAAACACCCAATTGGTTTAGCGTGTTGATTGCTAAACAACGGAAGCCAATTTTGTCGGCAAGAACGTTGTGGCTTTATGCCTACAGAGAGGAAGCGGCTTTCCTTTGATGACGTCAAACTGTCCATTCACACAGATTGAGAATTTTCGCGAGACTTTCAATAGGGTCCTTGGTCATTTGTTAACATGTTCAGTATAGAAAAAACACCTGCTAACATGAAAACTTTGGATTAAATTATCAAAATAAAAACACTGTTGCAAACTTTGATTATATTAATTGGTAAGTATCAGTTTAAAGACGACGTTTTATTTGTCGTAAATCAGCGAGTTTTCTATACAACAACAACAATTTCTACAACCGTTACCGCGGGGATCGATCGATCTTGGTTGATTTTTTTGATTTTTTTTTTCATGGACGACCTTATTAGTCGAGACTGTAATTTTAATAAAGTTTTGGAGGTAAAAAATCTCGACTTATGACTGCGTTTTTACGGTAACAATAAAGAGAACAAAAATTTCAGTAAAGAACACAAAAACAAATGGACCCTTTCAAGAGAAAACCATGTACAGTGCATCTGCATATATTGTTATCTCAGATTAGCCTGTGCCGCTGCAGTCCACACAGACTGAATGTTTCAGTGGACCATATTTAAAAAAAAAGATTATTGAAACAGAAAATACAGTGAAAGGGTAACGTTACAGTTCAAGAGATAACCCCCATTACGGGAAATGGGTGTTTCGAAACTGACATCTGTACCAGGGTGTCTGTTTCGCGTGTTTTAATCAACAGTTCAACTGAAAATGTACACATGTAGTTGTTTTCTGATTCTCTGATAAATATCTTTTAAATCGTTACCATGATCACTTACCGTTGACAATGGATTAGGAAAATAATAGTTTCTTTCTCACTGACCTACACAACCGCAGGCAGAATTTTGCGCCATTCGAAAACATGTCTGCGAGCGCTTTAATGATTGTGACTGTTTAGAGTTGTCTTTTTATCCCCCGCCAGAGGTGGAGGGATATTGTTTTGGCGTTGTCCATCCGTCCGTCCGTCCATCCGTCCGTCCGGAACACTTGTGTCCGGAGCAATATCTTGGAAGTGCTTTGGCGGATTTCATTGAAACTTGGTATGAGTATATATATGGATAAAACAATGATGCACGCCAAATGGCATTGTACAACATCTGTTAATAACGGAGTTATAGCCCTTTGTATCTTGAAAAAATGCTTTTTACTATAGGCACTTTTTGTGTCCGGAGCCATATCTTGGAAGTGCTTTGGCGGATTTCATTGAAACTTGGTATGAGTATATATATGGATAAGACGATGATGAACGCCAAATGGCATTGTACACCATCTGTTAATAACGGAGTTATAGCCCTTTGTATCTTGAAAAAATGCTTTTTACTATAGGCACTTTTGTGTCCGGAGCCATATCTTGGAAGTGCTTTGGCGGATTTCATTGAAACTTGGTATGAGTATATATATGGATAAGACGATGATGCACGCCCAGTGCTCCAGCTAGGCCTTAATTGAAGGGCGCCCCGCCCTTCCCTCCCGAACCTCCGCCCTGCCCTCCCGAACCTCCACCCTGCCCTTCCTAGGGCCCCCCTGCCCTTAAAAAAAACATATGATGATTAATAAATCTCTTTTAAAAATACATTGTAATTAATTTATTCCTCATTGTAAACATTTTATTTGAATTGTTTTATTATAATGGGAATAATATATTCTAACAATTATTAATAACATATATATTAACATGTAAGAGGAAGCATTCCAAAACGCCAGCGCGCTCGAAAGTGCCCTTTTGGCAAAATACTGCGCGTCCAAAGTGCCCTTTTGACAAAAAAGCCCCCCTGCCTTTTTGAAATCCTAGCTGGAGCACTGACGCCAAATGGCATTGTACAACATCTGTTAATAACGGAGTAATGGCCCTTTGTATAGTAGTACGTTTATCCGTCCGATTTGCACCCATCCTTAAACAAAATATATGTTGCGGGGGATATCAATTCTACGAATTTGCTTGTTAATTCCGGTTTTCATGGGAAAAAAACATCAATTGTTATTGTTCATGACTGCACAATTTGTTTAGTTAAAAGTGGTAAGTTTTTTTTTTAATTTTGAATTAATTTCAATTTGTTTCGGAATTGGAGAATTTTCGGAACTGACAACCTTACTGTATTCTTGCGGAACTAAAGTCTAAAGGAATAATCATTCACGCATAAACACCATGTTGAGGCTAGATTGCACTTTACCGGTACACAGTTGTTAACCACTATCGACAAAGTGGGGGTTTGGGGGCGGTAGCCACCGATACTAAGGAAATGTATAGGATAAAAAGGATTATTAGGTGTTGCGTTAGGTGTTAGGTGTTGCGTACCGGTAAAGTGCAATTGCCCCATCTCTATATATCGGATGAATGATTGAATATACAATCATAGTTGACTTTACTCCATTTCAGATTTTCTTTGTTATAACGAAAAACCATAAATGTTACCTGTAACTGTAGTCACATCAAAAACAAAATCACAGTTTGTAATTCTCATTTATCATCGCATTCGGTATTTTCAACGTAAAAAGGTTAGACAGCACTGACACATCTGACATGGCAACAATCAATTAAGTTCATATAAGTTTAAATAAATGGTACTTTAAGACACAATAAATAAATAATTATCACAGTTAGTTTCAAGGGTATACAGAGGAGATTTTCAGACCATACGGACCACATTTGCAGTCCTAATTTTTTCATGAAAAATCAATTTACAGGGCCGTACCCAGGATTTGGTGACTGGGGGGGCGGCCCAACCGGGGAGGGTTGCTTTCCACAGGCAATTTAACGGTCCCTCAGCGCGGCGCTTGAATTTCGAAATCAGAGTCCGCGGGGTGCCTGAAATTTTCTTATCAGTGTATTCTGGCAGTTACTGCAGCTTAAGATCAAAGCGATATCGACTTCGCCGAAAATTTTGAAAGTCCATTTTTCGATCCTTTGTCGCTTTATCCAACTAAAGCCCGCCTAAAGGCGGAGCGTCGTTGTATTACAAAATCAATATTGGCCAATGAGAGCGCACGCTTTGTATGAGCGACAGCAGTAGGCAGGCAACACCTGAAGTTAAATCATGCAGACGACTCGTGACGTACATGTAATTGCCACAGAAATCTTGGCCAGTTACTTAGAAGACTGATGATGGCAACCGGCCGTAATCCTCATGGAAAACGTGAATTTCATGCACAATACTGTCAACACATTTATTCGACTCATAAAGTGTTTAAACAAATTATCGTTGAATTCATTACGCAACTGATAATATTTGTTGAAATCTCAAATGGGAATAATTAAATTTGTAATCCTAAACACATTCCCGTAAGTCGATGTTAACACGTTTTTAATCCGAAACACACTTCCTAATGTATATGTTACCGCGACGTTGAAATATTCTTGCTTCAAATATGCAGTGTAAATTTATGTTGTGTCGACACTTTTTCTCAATAAAAGGGCGCGAAAATTATGCATAGAAATATGTTGAAATAGAATATATAAAAATGTTGCGTCATTTGCATAGAAAGCGTGGTATGGGTGTATTGAGCATTGTAACAAGCACACAACACGTCAGGGGATTGACGCATGTTCAGAGGCAATATTTTATCAAATCTATAAATAGTCACTAAATTAAATGCCGAAATTTATTTGATACTATAGAAAAATGGCAAGGTTTGTGTTAAAGAAATTATTGAGAGCTTTTATCATAATTATTTACCAGAAAGTGCTTTAAAAAAAAATGGAGTAAACGGGATTATCGGGTAATGAATAGAAACTTGAAAAGTAGCAAGTATGCAGTAATAGTCGGGTTGAAACGGATGTACATTGTATTGGGGAATCGTTGGAGTCGGGATTTTACTTTCTATGCGGTAAAGTTTTAAAACAATTAAAAAATATATCTTTTTAAATGACTGGGGGATTTTCTTGAAGAGTCCTAGCGCACCAAATGACGTATTTTGACGCTGTTTTTCTTTGAGTTATAACACACCACAGAAGATCAATTGACACGTTAAATTTAAAAAAAAATCAACGTCCGGAACCACCCCTCTCAGCCCCGGGGTGCCTGAAAAAATTCCTGTGGAAAGCACTGATTTATATATATTTTTTTGAATTTGGCACTTTGCAAGGTGAATTTTAATGCTTATAAAAACCTTATTTTGTGATATAAATTTATGGAATATAACAAGTAAATCAGCACATTTGGGAAGTCTTAAGCTTTAAACATTGGTGTGAATTCACAACAATATTAAGGTTTAGATTTCTGAAACTTACAGGTTTACACTAATGATGATTATCCATATCACCTCTCTAATGGCTTCCACCATTTTTTTTTTTCACAAATCAATAACATCACAGGTTTTTTTATCTGATTTTTGGGAAAGACCTGACCTTTTTTTAGGGGAAAAAAATGCGCGAAACGCCTGATTTTTGGGGGAAATAATGAGTTTTAGATAATAAATGTAACATATTTTACTGTTTTCAAACAAATTCAAGGCAACAAATAATTTAATTATACAATATTTGTCTACACTGGATCACGTTAACTTATATAATGAGATCGATTTGTTGTTTCAATTTTACTTATTTTTTACCAATGAACCATTAATAGGATGATGGCATGACTGAATTCTCAGTACTCAATTATTTTAAAAACTGAATTCTGCCAAATTCTTATCTGTTGCTCAGCAAATTTATGAATCTGTTTTTCTTTTCAACAAACATGTTAAATATCTCTTTGTAGTCTTTTTCATTGATTTCATAAACAAAAATTATAAATACTCAGTGTTAATAGCTTTGTCAGTGTTTTTGTTCCCATTCAAATTCAGGGCCCCATTTCCAATGTAAAAAAAAGTATATATTATTCCCAATTGGGACCTAAAAATTCCCAATTAAAGGTTTCCCCAAAAAAAATCAAACTTTTAGAGGGGAAAAATACGTCTAGGGGAAAGGGCCTTCTCAGAGCTCTAGATAAGGGTCGTATTTTCGTAATTAAGAATTATTTTCAAGTCCGTTACGTATTTATTTTAAAATCTGGCAACGAAACAGCGCATATATGCTGCCATCTTGAAATATTTTAAGTGATTGATTAGCAAAGTAAAGCACTGTGGTAGCATGTTTAAAAGCAATATTTTGACCAAATTATATATTGATTACGTTTTTGCTAGTTAACTGGTTTTTCATATTCTGCAGTCAAACGATATGCACATTGAATTTCATGTGCAAAATATGTACATATTTTTCGGAGTGTCGTTTTCGGATACTGTATTTTTCGTCGATTTTACATTATTTTTGACGTTCTTCAAATTGTTTTTATAGAATGACGAATACACATGTGGTGATTCGGATGGTCTGGTTTATAATATTTTATGGTTTTAATATGACCTCATTGCGCGGAAGGGATATGCACCGAATATAACTTCCGGAAATAATTGCTACTTTCAGTTTGGAAATGCTATGGTACTGATGCTTTTAAAACAGACAAAGGGATACCGTTTAAACGGTAACGTTTCTTTATTTCATTTCGTTTAAACGTTTAGAAAAATCTGTAAACGTGATACCCTTAGTGTGTACAAGGCGATAAGAAAACATTGCCTAGGGGCTTATCTCCATTGGCGAGCGCTAATCCCCTTGTTTATCAGGGACAATAAAACATAGCTGCTCTTTTGTATTGAGGGAAAGTGTACTTATTAATATGGGCCCTTTCAGAGAGAACAAATTGCTGTGGGCCCATTATTTAAAACAATCATAATTCAACAGCCAGCTGGGGGGGGGGGGCCCATGGCCTGGGTAGGGGCCCAATTTAACTGTAAAAATTCAAATATTTTTGGAGTCTGACAGCAAAATTAGGCCAAACAAAAAAAATTGTTTGTTTCGGGTTATGGCTGAAAAAAACATTAGGTAGGGTAGGTAGGTTGTTTTTTTTTGTGTTTTTTTCTTTGCGATGGCACATGCTTTTGCAATGGCTATAGTGTTTTGATATATTTTGTTAAGCATACATTGTCTTTTTGTTTCAGAAAATGCACATCATTCCATGATACTAACCTCTAAAACACATCTTCATTCAGTTATTGAACCATCCATCCACCTGACAAATACGGAATCAGTTATATTGAACGTTTTTTTTTCTTGAAAAAATCCGGAAAAAAACGCTTCGTACCGAAGTATGAGCGTCCTTGAAATTGACCAGTCGCCAGCTGTCAATCAAACTTACGGACAATCAATCAGATTTATTTTATTGCGGCCATATGGTCCGAAAAACAAAGGGTGTTGGAGTACTCGAATTAGCGTTTTATGTCAACAAAACTAGTGGGCGGAGCGATCGCTTATTTTGCCACTGGTCAATTGGTCCGTATTCCGTGTTTTGTTGAATTCTCAAATGCGCATAATTAAATTTGTAATCCGAAACACTCTTCCCAATTTAATTTTTACTCGAGGTTATCACAATCTTCAAAAAAAAACTGCAAATGTTCAGTGTGTTTTAATCCTTTCTCTCGAGAAAAGCGCGCGCTAATAATTCCCTCCATGTACAACGTCACGTCAAACGCATGGAAAGCGTGCGTTTATTAAATTTCCGTTTAATGTTTTGTGGTAAATTTTAACAGAATGATATCGCGAATGATTTGAAATTTGACATTTCCTGAAAATGAATTGCAACTCAAACACACTGTATCTTTATCGTTACGGTCGTTTACATAAGTCATTATTGAAACAGTTATTGTACTGTATACTGATGCAGCAGAAAATCTGGACGAAACTGGATTAAGTGTTGGGTGTTGTGAAAACACGCGTAGCGGTTCTACTGACCTATTGTGTAGACTGCGATGTTTCAACAAAAGGGATTAAAATGTGCGAAAGCGACTCTTTGCGGATAATGGAGAGTGTCTGTCAAAACTGTCGATAACGGATACGATGCGTATCCTTGGAGATTTATGAGATTCTACGATGGATTATAGTGTGCAATTGATAACATCGGTGTAAAATCAGATGATTTATAACAAAAGCGGAAGTGGCAAATGCACGGTTATTTTCCAGCACTATTTTTTCCGAGATCGTTTTTTTTTTTATACAAGACGAAAAAAAAGTAGGGTCGGGACCAAAATAGTAGGTAGGGTCGGGTTACCCGAAAAACACAATTTTTTTTGTTTGGCCTTTATAAAAATTAGGTGGTGTGGAACCTCAATAATTTTAACTATATTTATAATATCTGACCCAAGAACCCACAAGCATACGTTCACAAAAAAAATGAAAACCTGATTTGCGCTTCAAATGATGTTTATCATTATTTTTATGTCCACCTGTATATACTGGGGGACATATTGTTTTTGCCCTGTCTGTCTGTCTGTTGGTCTGTTTGCGCCAACTTTAACATTGGCCATAACTTTTGCAATATTGAAGATAGCAACTTGATATTTGGCATGCATGTGTATCTCATGGAGCTGCACATTTTGAGTGGTGAAAGGTCAAGCTCAAGGTCATCCTTCTAGGTCAAATATATGGGTCAAAATTTCTCATGTAATGTAACTTCTGCAATATTGAAGCTAGCAATTTTATATTTGACATGCATGTGTATCTCATGGAGCTGCACATTTTCAGTGGTGAAGGGTCAAGGTCAAGTTCATCCTTCAAGGTCAAATGTCATATAGGTGGACATAGTGTTTCACAAACACATCTTGTTTCATATTAAGTTACCAAGAATCTATTAATACTTGCAGGATAGATGTTTTCTTCCACATTTAATAAGAAGATCGCGAAGATTTGTTTGTAAACAAAAGCCAAGGGACATAAATAAAATACCGCGAGAATAGCCGATCGGCAAGAATACTGTGTTAGAGTATACAGTATGTAAAGAGCGTTTAACAAGTGACGTCACACGCACCTGCAAAGTTTAGACTCCGTCCACTGGTTGGCAAAATGTGGTTATACTCATTTTCTTTAGCCAACAGTTTAGCCAAATGGAATTTTTTGTTGACAAATTTAAGAAACTGTAGCCAAATTAAGTTTAAGTCAAGCATTCTAGGCTGCCTGTTGGAAGTCTAGGGCTGTAAGAGCCCAAACAACAACAATATAAAGATTGTATTATATTTATTACTAGAATCATCCTGTTATTGTACATAACAGCCTAGATTTTTTTACTTTTTATTTTACAGCCTGTACGTTTTATATTGGTGGTAAAAATAGCGTGATAAATCATGAAATTGGGGAAAATGTAACATTATTTATATGGTTAAAAAAACAGTATTAAAATTGTTTATCTTTATCTATGTGCATGTTTAGCTGCATTTTGAAATTTATATTATAAAGAGCTGCTTAAATTTCTTCTTACAATCAAGATAATGTTTAGTTAATATCCTTTCACGTGAAATATTGTTAAATAAGATGTGAAGTCTAGAATAACTGTCCACCTATCTTGAACTTCAACTTTAGTCATGGAAAATGTGTAAATGTGATGCATTTCTGCAGGACCACGGACAGGAAAGGAACTACTGCAGTCTTGGGTGAATAAGAGTATGAAGATCAAAATGACAGATGGTCGCACATTGATAGGTAGGTGCAGAAATGATTTTTAGTTTTTACACACTAGTCTTTATTGCTTTCACTATTTCGGATACCAAACATTTCTCCAAAAAGAGCCAATGGATACTTGAGAAATTACCTAGATTTTTTGCAAATGACTTTTTATATGTATTTCTTAGATTTTTAGATTGATGATGAGCTTTTGTGATCGCTTTGTGTCGTCTTGTGTCAATATTTCTATTCAAACAGCATCTTCTAATCAGCAATGCATGTTTAAATAAATATGGGAGCCGGACAGATTCGTATATGGCCCCATCAGATTTTTAGCTCACCTGAGCGCAGGGATGGAAATAAGTGGTTGCCTGTGAGACAGGGACAAGTAGAGTTTGGCCTGGGCAACTCAGTTTCAAAAGTTGGTGGTCCAGCCGGCAACTTAATTTTTTTTTAAAGCTTGAAACAATTCAGTGCATTAAAAATTGGCGACCGTGGATCAATTGAGTTCAATAATATTAATTATTTAGGCATAGGAAATGATTAAATTCAGGTTCATAATAATACATAATGCATTGAAAGTGTGTCATGTCATTAATGTTATTTATTATTTTATTTAAAGAATGTATTAGATACCCATGACACGACATGAACATATTTCTGGGCTCGTTACTGGGCAACCAAAATACTAAAGGTGGTTGCCAGTGCGGGCAACCAATAGTCTTAAGTTATTTTCCATCCCTGGAGGGCATAGTATACCATGTTGACCATCGTTCGTCAGTGCTTGACTTGCGTGCGTAAACTTTTTCTTAGAACAAATTCTCCTCCATAACCCCTTGACAGATTTTAACGAAGCATAGCAGGAAGGATCCTTTCACCCTTTTACAAAGTTGTTCAAATTCTTCTGGTCCATTGCATATGTAGGTCACTGAGAGCAAATAATATATTCCAAAAATGAAAACTGAAAAAAAAATCTTCTCTAAGACCACAAGTGTCAAGGCTTTAATATTTGGTGTGTAACATCATCTCGTTTACTACTAAGTTCAAATCATGCCCCTGGGGTCAAAATTAGCCACACCCCTGGGGTCACATGATTTACAAGACTTATACAATAAGTATAATATATAATAATAATTAAAAAGCTTCTCTGAAATAACTTGGGTCAGGGGTTTGATATTTGGTGTTTTACATCATAAGATGGTCAACCACCAAGTTTGTTCAAATCATGCCTCTTGGTTCAGAAAGTGGTCCCGCCTTAGGGGTTACTTGTTTTCCGTAGGTGTATATAGTGAAAACGTTAAAAACCTTCCCTGAATCCTCAAGGTCCAGAGGTTTTTTATTGGGAATGTAACATCATATAGTTTTCCTATGCTAAGTTTGTTCAACACATGCCCCTTGGGTAAAATCTTGTCACCCCAGGGGTAAATGATTTATCATTACTTGAATAGTAAATATTGATAAACATTAAAAATCTGAAACCATGTGGTTTAGGGGTTTGATATTTGGTGTTACAGGGTAAACGGGTAGTTTTCCTCTTCTAAAATTTGCTAAAGTCATGCCCTTAGGATCCAGACTTACTCAGGGGCCATATGAGTTTTAATAAACTTATATAGTAAATAATTTTTAAAATCTTATTCTCTGAAACGGCAAGGGTAAGGTTTTTAACCAGGTTTTCTGAAGGAAAAACTTGTTATTAGATTGGCGAATGCGGGCGGGCGGGCAGAACAAGCTTGTCAGCCCTCTAATTCAAATAGTTTTCATCTGATCTTTACATAACTTGGTCATAAGTTGTATCTAGACAATATCTAGGTCAAGTTCGAATATGGGTCATGCCGAGTTAAAAACTAAGTCTGTGTCTTAATGTCGTTCATTGTGGGATTTTGAAATCAATTGGCACATTTGTTAACCATTATTGGACGGTGTGTTGCGCGATAAAATTACGTTGATATCTCCAAGGTCAAGGTCACACTTTGAGTTCTAAGGTAAAAAATGGCCATAAATAAGCTTGTCTGGGCCATAACTATGTCATTCATTGTGAGATTTTAATATTACTCTCCACATTAATTTTGTTCACAGGCATTGGATGGCGTATCATGCCAAAGATTTCAAGATTTCAAAGGTCAAAATGGCCATAAATGATAATGGCATAATAATTCTTAAAAATTGCCATAAATAAGCTTCTCTTGTTTTGTGAGACAGCATGCAAAATATTCTGTGTCAATGCAGCATGTGGGGGTATACGTCACGTCAGTGACAAAGCTCTAGTTT
>VMBQ01005958.1:0-50345 GCA_007657795.1 Dreissena rostriformis | reverse complement strand
TTATGTTCGATTCTGCTCGGTATATGGTCTGTTATGTTTTATTTATGTTCGATTCTGCTCGGTATATGGTCTGTTATGTTTTATTTATGTTCGATTCTGCTCGGTATATGGTCTGTTATGTTTTATTTATGTTCGATTCTGCTCGGTATATGGTCTGTTATGTTTTATTTATGTTCGATTCTGCTCGGTATATGGTCTGCTATGTTTTATTTATGTTCGATTCTGCTCGGTATTTGGTCTGTTATGTTTTATTTATGTTCGATTCTGCTTGGTATATGGTCTGTTATGTTTTATTTATGAGCGATTCTGCTCGGTATATAGTCTGTTATGTTTTATTTATGTTCGATTCTGCTCGGTATATGGTCTGTTATGTTTTATTTATGTTCAATTCTTCTCAATACATGGTCTGTTATGCTTTATTTATGTTCGATTCTGCTCGGTATATAGTATGTAATGTTTTGTTTATGTTCGATAATGCTTTGTATATGATCTGTAGTGCTCTGCTTATGTTTCGATTCTGCTCGGTATATGATCTGTTCCGTTCTGCTTATGTTTGATTGAACTTTTCATATGGTCTGTTCTGCTTTGCTTATGTTCGATTATGCTCTGTATATGTTCGGTAATGTTCGGCTTGTTTGGATTTGACTCTGTTTATGATATATTCTGCTTTGATTATGTTGTTTTTGCTCTGTGTATGTTCTGTTCTGCATTGCTTATGTTCGAGTCTACTCGTTATATAGTATATTCTGCTCTGGTTATGTTCAATTCGTTTCGGTATAAAAGTATGGTCTATTCTGTTCTGAATATAAACAAGTCTACTCTGTATATCGTCTGTTCTGCTTCGTTTATGTTCGATTATGCTGTATGTAAGGTTGTATTATTCAATCATTAAATGGTACATTTCCGTTCTCCCAGAAATAAATAGTATACGATGTTTTGCATAGCATGTGACGTAGAGCATTCCTTTTAAAGATGATCCGTATCTACCATAACGCATTTTTTAGTTCTACATTCGGACTGTTACACAAAATTGATCATGTTTTCAAGTGTTTGAACGATTAAGTCCACACGTATTTACTATTCATCTTTTAAGGCCGTATCTCTTACTGCAAGAACAAATATGCCACTTTTTTTCTACAACTAAAAAACCGGAATGTATTATAATTGTATATGATGCAGTTTTATGTACTTCGAACAATCAGACGCCGACGTAACATTCTGCAAGTGTTACACAGCGGTCGTCTTCTACTATTGTGAATTATACCGCAGGCGGAACGTCAACACAAAATCGCTCATAAGGAAAACGTTTGTGCATAGTAGATTGTTATCAATTGCAAAGGGAGTTGTTTGGGTTATAGTTAAAAGGCCGTTTAAAAGCCGTGCACTGCAAAGTGAACTACATCAATACTTTGTTTTGGAAGTTGTCAGTCAGTTTAAAGGCCGTGCACTGCAATGTGAACTACATCAATACCTTGTATTGGAAGTTGTCAGTCAGTTTAAAGGATGTGTACTGACATGTGAATTACATCCATACCTTGTATTGGAAGTTATCAGTCAGTTTAAAGGACGTGCACTGCACTTTGAACCACATCAATACACTGTATTGGAAGTTGTCAATCAGTTTAAAGGCCGTGCATTGCAATGTGAACTACATCAATGACTTGTATTGAAAAATATCAATCAGTTTAAATGCCGTGCATTGCATTGTGAAATACATCAATGACTAACATTGGTAGTTATCAGTCAGTTTAAAGGACGTGCATTGCAATGTGAACTACATCAATACGTTGTGTTGGAAGTTATCAATCAGTTTGAAGGCCGTGCATTGCAATGTAAACAACATCAATGACTTGTATTGGAAGTTGTCAGTCAATTAAAAGGCCGTGCACTGCATTGTGAACTACATCAATGACTTGTATTGGAAGTAATGGTCAGTATAAAGGCTGTGTACTGCAATGTGAACTACATCAATCCATTGTATTGGAAGTTTTAAGTCAGTATAAAGGCTGTGTACTGCAATATGAACTACATCAATACCTTGTATTGGAAGTGTCAGACAGTATAAAGGCTGTGTACTGCAATGTGAACTACATCAATACCTTGTATTGGAAGTTGTCATTCAGTTTCAAGACCGCGCGCTGCAATGTGAACAACATACGCGCCTTTTAGCGTATTCCTGGTCCAGTCGTTATTCTACATCCCTCAGAATGCATAATCGAACCACCCTAACCTCCTATTCGTATTTCGCATAAGGAGTTAAACTCAATTGGTGGTGCAGTCCTCACATCTGGCACCGTGACGCCACCAGACTCATTGATACTTAGTTTAAACCTATTTATTTTAATTCGATTGGATCGAAAACAGAAGGCTTATTGACACGCTCTCGAGTCCGTTTTCTCGGGAGGACCAGTACTTAATGTCATTAGGAAAGATCTAAAGAACGCTCACATAGTGGGGCTCGAACCCAACGGGAGTGGACCTCCCGGTCGCTAGGCGGACACCATATCCACTGCGCCACGGCGACCTATTTCATGTATACTCATGTTTACTTAAGTTATTCATGTTAGTGGAATTCTCAGTTATCATAAGTATCATACACACGTAACATGTCACTGAAAACGGAAAAAAAACAGTACAGGTAATGTTAAACAAAACAAAAATAGATTGACAACGCCAGATGGGAAAACGTTTAGCAGCAATCGGCACACTGTATTTATTAATAACCGCTGAAATTCTGTGTTGACAAGCTTATCAACTTTGTTGAAACGGCGAATAAATCTTCTCACTGGTTGAGTAATTGTGTGCATTCTCCGCGTGGCGGAGTTCCATTGAGCAAGCATTACAACAGACGACGTGCTTCGATCAAAGGTGAGGGCCCAGGAAATAGAAAGGACGAGGAATTCTGCACATCTGAAGATCGGCCAGTGTTATCAGAGCACGGAATATTGTAATTGATAAATCGTCTTAGAAATTAAAATAACTATTTAGTATTTATAAAGCGAATGTGATTTTCTCTAAGACATGTAGTGAAGGTCATGTGGGCATGTCTTGTCTTCAGTACAGCGAGGTTCTCAGTTTACAATATATCAGTCTATATCATTGTATACATATAGTTGCATCGTTTGAACGCTGTAAATCAGCCAACGGTATACAATGTAAACGGACACTTATCACATCGTTGAAATAGATTCAATGTTTAGCAGAAACATGCACAGAAGGTATACATTTCAATATGTATTTATCGTTCTATATGTTCTTTCATTAACAAGGCAACATATATATTAACAAAAATCGACTAGACATGTGCATTACATTTTGGACATGACATACATGCAATACCGAGCAGAATCAAACATAAGAAATGCAAAGTATAACATGTACATAACATATATACATGTATAACATACTATGTATACATGTATAACATACTCGAACAACATTAGAGCAATAAAGACCATATACAAACCAGACTCAAACATGAGCGAAGCAGAACAGAACATGAAACAGTCAAATCATTAACATAGGAGAATCGAATATACGCAAAGTAGAACATACCATGTACCGAGTAAAATCTAATTAATCAGGACAGTACCGAAACTAATTATGGTCTGACGAGAACAACATTTGACGAGTTGCAATATGACAAACACGTGTGCGAAATAAATCCACCAATGATACATATGTCTGTTGTTATTCATAAAATACACAACTAAAGGAGAAAAGAGGGACGATTATAATGTAAAACTAGTATGAACTGACGGCAATACATATCGAATACGACAGAAAAACCAAGTGAATGCGACTACTTATTAAAGCTACATTGTACCAACCATACTCGAGGCAAGTGATGACAGCATGTTTGATATCGTTTATAATTTATAATCAAAGTTGCAACTTGAAGAAACAAATATGCGGATTCATCAGATATATATTCAGTTGTCGAAGGTCTTTTACGCTTGCTCTTTACCTCCATTGTTAGCGAGTGAATGAGTAGAAACAAAAGCTGCGTAAGTTGATTTGGTCAATTCAAGAAGATGTTGGAAAACGAGAGCAAAATCTAAACAAGGGCTAAAGTTTATTATAGTGGATTACATATATAAGGAATCCTCATTTGTTTACGCATTCTGGATCTGATTTGTCCATATAGTCGGAACAAGGCTGAAATTTTCGATGTAAGGCATTTTTGGCGCTATATAGTCTTCACACGCCGGTAATACCCCGAAATAAATGAAATAAAAACTCTTAAGAGTGATAACCAATACTGTTATATTGATTTTGATTATAGAAGCGTTAACCAAGTGTCCTCCAAAATGGGTGTGCATCCACGTTCCTCTAGCAAACACTTCAAGTCAGTTACCTTGAAACGTGCGTGCATGTTAATCACTCGCCGCGCTGCCATATTTTACTTTCAATACATTGATCCGAGAGCAGCCTTCTTTGACAAACTCGTGCAAAGCGTGCATAAATCAGTCGCTAAGCTGGCAATCACGCGCTTTCCGCCAGTCACCTTTCGTGCAAAGAACTAACCTGGGTGATAAATAAAATAGCTTCTATGTTTTATTCATTAAGACTAACCATAAAATGAATTCCGTCAGAACATAATTCAATGGATATATCGTGTTAATTACATTATTAGTGATTATTAGGCCTCTTCATTAAATCTCGGAGCCTCTCATTCTGTGTTCGATACTGTTGAGTCTGCGTGTATAACACTAACACGAGCTTGGCATGCACATGTAAATTAACCCGACCGGCCTTCCGGTGCCCGTGTGGGCCTCATTTACATTTTCCGTCAACATTATTTACAACACAATTCACGATGGCAAGTATCTCTACATTTTAAAATCAATGTATAATAACTTACATTCATGCGAACATATTTTTTTCTCAGGAATAGAGAGGGGAAGGGGGGCACTTAGATATTCATTAGCTCATGAGGACTATTCGATGTTAAACCTATTTGCAATTTTGTAATATGTTTGAAATATTTTATCTGCATGTACCAGCATGTTTGTATGCTTACTAAATCCAGCGAATATCTACGTTTAAATGCACTTAAAGCATGTCACACTCATAAAGATGTTATATACATTTTACCATAAAGAAAGTCAATTTTAACGAAACCCAAATGCTTTTGTATTAAAACCTTCTGTTTTCCTTATGTAGCACTGCATGTTGTTTTCATCAATCAAATAATTATTGAGCTAGTTTAGTGTGTTAAGTTGTGTGTTGTATGTACGGTCCTGTATTGTAGAGTCAATCGATCTCTTAAACACCAGACTAGCAATCGGTAACAAGAATTTATCTCGTGTTTTAATTATTGAATGTGCCTGGTTTCACGATGTATAAGCATACAGCTCTAAGTTGGAGACGAGATTATTTATATATAAGAGCTTGGCCGTCATGTCTATGGTTGTCATCATATACATCTAAATCACCAACACATGTTCCTCGTTATGACCACTTTACTTAAATCTGAATATTGCTATAGGTTTTTGTTATACATCTATGCCTGACAAAAGTAAAACAAAACAACCAGAATGTTCCCCCTAAGACTGTCATCTCGTACCCAAGTTCGATCCATTGCTCTCCTCTATTCGTACACAAGTTCGACCCATTCCGCTCCTCTATTAACCAATACAGGAATGCAGTTAAATATTTTCTCGTTGGTTTCCAACGAGGCCCGAGGGCAAGGCTGATTGTCCGGACTGACTAGCACGTCTGTGATAAATCATCATCCTAATTGTTTGAGCATATTTGTCATATTTGTCATCGATAATAATTACCGGACTGATAAACCGCGTGAGTTTCAAGTTCCTTTTTCTCCGTGGCCCGCACCTGTCGCCGTTGTTTGTCTTCGCATGACCGGTTGTAATCATAAACCACTCGTGTGAGGACTATATGTAGCAGTTTCTATAATATTTTAAGTTTTATTTTAATTGTCTGTGATAAATCGTAATTGCACATGGCATGTGCATATAACAGTGAACATTTGCAATACAGTAGTATATATGAATATCTATAACAAAAGAGATCAAAAGGCCATAGGGCGCTCGTCTTAGATCCGAAGATACTAACTTTTTGTAAGTGTAGTTTCACAAACTTTCAATATAGCCATATAAGGACAATTATCCTAGCCCTGGTAGCTTTGTTTTTTCAACGAATCGGATTCCTTTTCGAATTTAGTTAAAATCTTTGGAAAAAATGTTATGATACATGAGTACTGGGCAACACACTTCCTCGGTTAACAATATTTCACTATAATCATTTAAGGAAAAATGTCCTTCACAATAGCAGCGATGTTTTTCCACCTATCGGAACCATTTGCGAACTGTAATGAGCACAATTTATGAGCAAGTTTCGGGAAGATAGGATACAATATGACTTTTGCAGTGTTCACACTAATACTAATTTTATTATAGCCAGATAAGGAAAACTGCCCCGCCCCTGGCTGCCATGTTTTTCAAAGAAAAGGAACCAGTATCGAACTCGTCTAAGATATTGTTATAGCACATGTTCTGAGCTATTTAAATGATGAGTGTACATGCTTAACGTTGACGACGGACCGACAAAAGATGATTACAAAAGCTCAGCACGTTGTACTTATGTTAGTCAAAAACAAGATAATTAAAAAATAACAGCAGAAGTCTACAAAGCCCCGGAGTCCCTTATTTACAGAGGAAAATCTGGTTTCAGCATATTTGGTTGAACTTTGATAACATGTTGAATGGCAATGCGGTCTTATCTGGTAACTATGATGGGCTATATATATCTAGGAACGCTGGAGTAATTGCTAGGATTTATTTTGGGAATAATGTAACACAAACAGACTTTATGTAGCAGGCATATGATGTATTCATGTCTTCAATGGTTGGGTAACCGTGAGCATTTTCGAAAGGTTGTCAGGCGTCATAAAGCCATGTTAAGAAAAATAACAGCAGAAGTCTACAAAGCCCCGGCGTCAGCAGCCATTAGCTTCGAGCATTATTGGCATCCGTGAATTCCTGGAGCTATCAAGAAACGGATTAATCTTGTTGACACTTCTGCTAAAGCAATTCGAATTATGATTTACAACAGGGGTCTGTTTGGGGTCAAAGTGGCGCTCGTTAGCTGCACACAAACTCTTGGAAATTCCTTTGCAAATGGTGCCAGGGTAATTGGAGATTAAGGGTCATCGAATAGTGATAATTATGTAATCTGGTTGTCAAAACCACGTGATGGCGAAAACACTCGCCATTGACTATGTTGGTTGATATGGGGATGTGAACACCGTTATAGTGCCACTTAAACAAATGCTTGTACGCCAAGTTTATTTATTTTCAGATGAACATCTTTTCATTGTAAGCAGGGTAACTTCATTTTGAAATGATGTTTGAATCCTACCTCTGTTACTTTTCAGTTAATTGCGAGATAGTTTTGATTAAAAAGAGCAAATCAACGTTAAGAACACTTTAGATGCAACAAATACATGTCATTTTCAATGGGAGATGATAGTTATTTACTTATTAAATACAGCATATTTCCATACAATGTAATTATTTTGATACGCTCGTAAATATACTAACCGATCAAACATCATCATAAAATATTAAACTATCAACTAAAATGCGTCATTTGTAATATCATTTTCTAGTCGTATTTCTTCGATTGCCATAACCCAGTCAGTCTCGTACGATCTACGTTTCTATTTGGTGCGTCCTAAATTTGTGAGTGCTTTGTGGTAAAAGACGAACAGCACCAACATACCTTTCTTAAAATTTCAATCACATTTAATTAATATGCAATACTATCCAATCAGCGAGCTTGAATATAACATGTTTCGAAGTTATACACATTTATATAAATGACCATAGGGCTTTGTGTTTGCGATTTTCAAACGGATACGTGTTTATGTTTGTGCTTTGTATGAATGTTCATGAATCCTGTAATAATAGCTGGAGATGAGTTGGTCTATTCGTGGCAAAACCCGGATCGGTCCTTAGTTGGCAAATAGACCATCGTTTAATTACTAACTATTGTCTTTTAAGACTTGACGAGATCATTAAAATATTGAATATAAATCTAGTCTTTGGCGCAACGCAGAATCGGGCTGCTTCACAGAGCGTGTGACACGTCATGTTTCCAGTGATATTTATGTGGCGTCATATTGGCAATATGTTTAATGGCAGGATACACAGCTAGAAATGGTGGGTTTTTAAATAGTACACGTCGGTCTAAGGAATGAGCACGTTTGACATCTCAATTGGTAACTTGTTATTATATATTATCGGGGCATCGAGGCAATCTGGAATCCGGATTTTCGAACAGCGTCTGAAATCGTATCCGCCTGTGAACTGCTGCCACGTGTTTCATGACCTCTGAAAGCGCTGGCACGCGCTCACGTTCAAATAAATTACACTACAATTTAATCTTTACACACGTTAATTGTTCACTGCATGCTTCTGAGTTTAAACAATCAAGTAATGTAACCATTTCATTCATGGCATGCTCGCCTTATGGGGCCACAGACAGTGTAGAAAAGTTCTACTTTCGAAATAATTGCCAGGACAATTCCTGATTTGATATAATACATTTTACGAATACAGTTTTATATTTGACACGTAGTATTTTCGGCAAATTCGTATTAAATGTTTTTTTTGCGTTTTATTAGAAAACAAAAACAACAAAAACCAACAACAACAATAAAAAGTATGCCTAATATTCTCTTAAAATGAATAATACCCACCCCACCCCCTAAATTAACTTAGTTATGTAGTTGTATTATGATTTTTAAAAATTGCTTTATGTATCATTTTTAAAACATTTTAAACACTCGTCCTGATTTGCCATTCTATATTTGCAACTAAAATGTAATACATATTTAATGTACAATGTATTCCTCCGACATGAGCAAGGTTTATGGCCATATTGTAATTTTCCTGCCTTTGCCCAACACAAGAATACATCTACACGCCGATTCGGAATTACATAGTATTCAGGAACTAGATCGGTAGTGTCTGATTTCTAAAACCAAAAATGCGTTTTATTACGGTCATCCGGGATTCTATTACAATGTTCCTTCTTTTATGGCGTAGGTTTATTGTTAGTAACTAGAAGAGAAAGATTTATCGGAAATGAAAGAAATCCTTTCCTGATAGTTCGCAACCGAGCCGGGTTTACGATTGTGCAAACAAAGCTTCCTTCCGTGGCAATTGAGCTGATGTCATGGTCAGCCGTATTAGCAATTGATATGGACCCGTATTCACCAACAATTCTTTAGCGAGTCTTACACTTAAGAATAAATAACATTCATTAGTTAAAGAAAATATATTGATCTAATTTACTACGTCATGTTGCTAAAGAAAGTTCTCAAGAATAAAGAATTTTACTTTTTCTTAAGTCTTAAGTAAAGAATTGTTAGTGAATACGCGCTCTGGTGTCATTGACACTTGGAGAGTCAATTGGTCTAAAGTCAAGCGATAAGTTACATCGGGTTTACGATTGTGCAAACACAGCTTCCTACCGTTGCGATTGAGATGATGTCATTGTAAGTTGGAGAAGTCCAGCGATAGTTTCATGTTACTTTCCAAGTTCATTATAATGCATGACATAGACGATATTTGTTGTATTTGGTGGAATATATCGATTTTAATTCACGATTGATCATAGAATTATTTATTCTAGGATCACGAGATGATATTCCACCAAATCCAACACATTTTCTTTTTATTTTATGCTTATTAATGATTATTTTTGTTGAAATAATGACGTCGTAACGTCATGAAAACGACGTCATTTCACAGTATAACGGTGGAAATTATCGATAATTTTCATTGTTAATTTTCACTGTTTGAAACAGTGAATTTACAACGATAATGAACACCAACTATATTTTGTTTAAGAAAGAGATAAATTCTATAAAATGTCCATGTATCATGGCATATATCTGATACCCTAAAATTGACCACGTAGTTCTAATAATTTGTGCAAGGCTGGACCATAATGTGCAGTTTACACCAGTATTTCAATGAATTAATTAGTTTAAACATTTGTATTTCAAACAAGCATTTTCATACATTGAATTTCATACAACATTTATAATATTTACATGTTCGAATGGAATGCGAACGAATGAATTGTTTGCTGTTTCTACATATAATATTTTAGAATTAACCTAGCAACACGCATGCTTTTGTACATTACTCTGTATTGCTTTTTTAAAGTAATAGTGTCAGTGCACTGTTTTACATTGATTCTCGTATACGCAATATTTGTTTATTTAAGGTACTACCCTGCATAAGACGTCGCTCAAACAATTCTGTCAACGCCATAGCTTGGAAATATTGTTCTTGATTTACTTTATAACACAAAACAGGCTGCTAATGAAACTTGCTCAAATGCCACTTTACTTGCCAAGAATAATTTGCAGACTTTACTGAATTCATACGGGGCAATATAGTGTAAAAGGTTTTGTTTGAACATCCAATGCTAACGGAAACCTGCTGGCAGTTAATTTTCTGGCTCAAAATGTGGTGACAGTGTTAACTTACATGAACCTGTTCCTGTGATCTCTACTGTATATAGTATGCTTATGAAACAAAACAGTCACAATCACTCGTGCAGAAGGTAGTTGCCGTGACCTTGTCAAATAAACAGACACATCAAAAAGTAAAATAAACAGAGTTACATTTTGTTCATTTGATCTCGATAAACAAGAAGATATTAAACTAAGATAACACAGATTATAGTAATCCTTATATTTTCCAGTAACATTTTTAGATTTGTTTAAAAAAAATGTGCGTGTCAATTCATAAATCGATAATGGTACGTTAGATAAAAGCTTTTAAACATAAAATATCGACTAATACAAAAAAAACAATACAACAATCTTGCTGGTTTCCACACCATTACTCAGACCTAAACGTCTTCGTTTCGTATATACTTGTATAAACATCTGCAGATGCAGCCTTTGGTATTCTGTATTAGTTAAATATGCACAAATGTGGGTTATAACATATGTACACGATATATATAAAATGGTGCAAGTCTTCCAATATGAGACGCGAAAACTAAACAAATCGAAAAACTAAATCAGGCTGATTTAAGTTATAGTATAAAACAAAAAAAGATTCCGAAACGAAAGCGACAACCCCACTGTCCGATGCTACATGTTCTGGAAAAATATGGAACATCATTAACATGCTTATGTTGAAGTTATTGCTTTTATATTGAGTTTGTAAGGAAATCTTTTAGTATATTGTGACCTAAATGATAAGATAAGCGAACGACAACTCTTCTTAAAAAATGTAGCTTGTAGTCGTTGTTATCTCTCTTCTATTTTCTACGTTGGTAAACACTAAACAGTGTATACTTATGATTTATTCAATGAATTGCATATGTTGTTTGTAAAGGGACTTTTTAGTATTTTGGCACGAACTTAGGTGAACATTTTCAAAATGCTTTCATAGATTTATACAAGAATGCATGAATTATATTCAAACAAGCAAAACAATACTCATAACTAAGAACAAAATTAAAAATATTTTTTCGTTAATTGATAATCAGTATTAGAAATCGGGAAATAATAAATATTGGCAACGCTTTTCATCAATAATTGAGCATAAAAACAACAACAACGTCTATTACAAACATGGTGTTTACCATTGACATTAAAACGCCTGCGTGGTGTAGTGGTAGCGTGTATGATTTTGCTTGCAGGAGTCACAGGTTTTAACCCCAGCGAAGGATCTTTTTATTTTATCTTTCTCATTGGTATTATACTTATTTAAAAGTATTCCAAATAGTACAGAGTTGTAATTAAATTGAGTTAATGACAATTTTCCAAAATACGAACATTTCAATAAGTCTTGTATTTATTTTTAAATAAAATACACAAACAGTGGAACTTAAGCTGCACAAGCAGGAGACCAATTACCAAACAGTGAAATACAAAACAAATGTACTTGACAAGACACACACGTACATAACAAACGCATGAACATTAGGGTTTAAACCGGTTTTAAGGAGCTCCAAACCTCAAACTTGGTCTTGAAAAATTCAGTTAACATTTTAGTGTACATCAAATTTATCTCATAACATCACAATTAAACTGAAATAGCAATAAAAGAGAAAAACGAGTATCAACTATACATGCACAAATACTTTTTTTTAGTATATATCACGATAGAACATGGTGCCATTCTCTCATTGCATCTATCTTTTAAATAGTATTCACATATTTATAATATGTTTGCAAGAAATGCATATACTTTATTTGCTTTTATACAGCATATTTTAAGCCTAGAACTGTTAAAGCATATAACTTTTAAATGTGTAAGGAAATCCCCAATAATAATGCATTATGTAGGCTTATAATACTTTTTATGGACTGGAAGCAAGCATTGCAGTACTGAATTTTGGTGTTAACCCAACTTAAATATGACACCTGTTTGCGTTCGCTTTTTGGCCAACACCAACGTGCTACATATACATGGTGAAACGGAACGCATGTTGGTAGTACCTCATTGCGACGACAGTTCCCGCCATATCAGCATAGAAAAATCATCGAAATCATTATCATAATTAAGTGTAATTTTATATGTTCAATAGGACCGATAAGCCAAATAAGTTCCTACTATATAATATCAGCCACATATTTAAGTCGTATACAGTTCTACATAGATTTCTATAAAAATACTTGATAATGTTTATTATGATTCCATAGAGATGTTCCCACCATAAATTAAGAATTAAATATATATAGCACGCAATAATATATTATTGGATTAAGAGTATCACGATCGCACAATAAAGTGATGCAATTATTACCCACTACATGCACATCGATCAGCTGATTGCGATATTCAGTGGTCGATTCTTAAGCGATCAAATCGATTCGACAATTACATACATGTTGAGATTGACGATAACGTATAATTTTCTATATGCTGTTTTTGTTTCTTTTTCTCTATAAATGGATAGAAACATAATAAGTGCACTTGTAATTAAATAATTATTTGCGAGTTCTGAACCTCAAGACAATAAATTTATTCTCAAAATAGCCCACATGCGTTATCATATTCGTCCATAAACGTTTGCATTGAACATATTTTTAGTTTTATTGAAACTGTATATAGGCCCCTTTAATACGTTAATTTAAATCTGTGAATGTCATGGTCAGCTGAATTTCCTGATTGACGCTTGTCCTCTTCCTACATATGAAGCAATTTAGTATGTCTCTGACTGTTTATTTCTAAATTTGACATCAACCTGCTTAAATCAGTCATAACAACGAGATGAATATGTGTATCGATCAAAATATATTCGATAAATTAAACCAATACAGAAAAGCAAGGTAAAATCAATGTTCAGTTTTTAAGCATGATACACACCCGAGGTGATTTAAATTGGGAAATTTAAGTGATGATAACAGTGGATTGTATAGGAGTAAGTAAATGTGCCGATATTTTCATAACGTTTAGTGACATTTATGGTTAACAGAGATGGTTTGGGCTACGTAAACGTTTGACAAAAGCGATTTTATGTGCGTTCGTGTATCTGAATAAATAATAAGCTGGAGTTAACAGTGGCTGGTAAAAGAAAATATAGATTCAATAACATGGAAATTTGATTTATAAATGGTTAGATATTCATCCGAGCAACATAATTAAAACTTTCTGATCCGCGATGAAAAGAAGTTAACTGACGAACTCAGCATAATATAAATCAAATCATCGATATGCAAAAGATAACTAGATTCACATAAACACGTATTGATCTGCTTTCGTATACCTGAAAACAGATACCCTTAATTGTAATGGTTAACAGACTAAACTATATCTCTTAAAATCAGTGATGCAATATCGGCGTACTTTTGTATTTATATGATATTTTTTATTGTGTTTCAGGCGTTTCAGAGATAGGCGTTTTTTTAGTTATTACTGTCCTAATCAGTGTTTACATGCGACTTTCCTGTTTTACTTCATAAATAATATCAAAACTACTTGTTTTACAGTTTTCAACGTATTTAACTATTTGGTCATTCAATTCTGTCTACAATATATTGACGAACTGAAAGTGGAGACATTTCAATAGTGACATTGTTTTTTGAGACAATCTGGTGAACACCCCTGAATTGACAGGTCATACAAACATAGTAAACAAAATAAAGAGACATTTTTAATATGTGAGGGGAAGGTTGACTATTGCCCATAACACGTGTTGTCAATTCTTATTTGCCTAGTATCTTAAACATCATTTTGTGCATAACTAACGCTGAATGGCAAACAAGAATATTATTTTGTTTTCTTTTGAATTATTTAGCAATTGAAAACGATTGTATAATAGTTAATGATTCTGTAGTACTCTTCTCGCTCTGGCTTAACTAAACTTATTATTTCTTTCAATTTCTCAGTACATAATAAAATGTAAAAAGAACTATTGATCTTTATTATGAATAGATTTTACATATTGTGTAAGTCATTGAGGTAAAATGGTGCCAATGAAGAATTTTGTGAATTCTTGAGTGTGTTTGTGTTGTTTCAGAACCCGTGATTTATTTTGATCATGGATGCTGCACGTGCCAAGTCACGCCAACATTCGCACCGGAAGCTGTCTGCCGTGGCCGCTATTGACTTTGGTACGACCAACACTGGATACGCGTACTACATCCGCCCTGCTCAGTACCGGCCTATCGCTGCCAACGACATTGTGGTGGAGAGTCAGGTACCCAATGCTTATTTTAACTTGACTTTTAAGGATTTGTAATGGGACATGAAAGTGCCGGTTGTAAACCTGACAAAACAAAAACCAGTTGCGTTATGTTGTTTTTTTTTATATATATTGTTTAACTTTATGGACATGACAATAAAAAACGAAAGCAGAACATTATTTAACAATAGTCCACATGTCAAGAAAGATGACAATATAACAAGAAAGACATTATGCATATAATGGTCATGGTCAAACTTCAATAATACAAATCGTTTTTTCTTAATTTTAATTAAACATATATTCTATGTATAACCCGCCACAACAGGTTAGGCCATTCTCGTGTATACGAACAAGAGAAACTGTAGATATATGAGTAAGCTGCATATCAATTATATGATATACTGAATGCATACTCTAAAAAATAATAAAGCTTGAAATAATGTTCAGCTTTCACGATGGTTAACTTGATGCTGACATTACGAAAAAGAAGACACGTTGTTTAAGCATTCCCACGATCATGCATGACTAAGAGTCTTACCTTTTTCTAAGATTATTACATATAGCATTTGCAAACACGTGTGAATGATAAATCGGTATCATTTTAATTATGACAGAGTCAAAACCAATTAATTTAGTCACTGAAATGCCTTCACAATCCCCGTCATTTTCATAATGTAACGTGTGATTTTGACTGATGTCAAAAGTAATGTTGTTAATATTATTCCTGTCTTATATTACTCAAACAAAACGAAAGTGTTAAATTGTGAGTTATTTCGTTATACCACGTTCAGAGGACTTTTTAATAACCAATCAAATCGTCGCTTTGAAGTTTTTGGTTATTTGTTCAACCGGGAAAGATACAACGCCTTAACAAATAACAATATATTTGATCGAATGGAAAACGGGCATCTGAAATTTTATTAAAGGTCTTCTGCAAATGGCATATTTTGCACTGTTGTCAGATCCTAAAATTAATATTTTTTTTCAGAACGTAAATAATTGATTTTAACGAGACTGCAAACATCGAATATGTAATGTTAATATAAGTGTAGTTGTTTTCTTTATTACTTCTCATGTGTTATGAGCACGTGTGATGTTTTGTTGTATGTGAGGTCTCCACGACTGTTCTACTATCACCCACCAAGGACTTTGTAGCGTTTGGAGACGATGCCGAGGATCAGTACCTTAACTTGACCGTCGAGAAGAAACACAACGAGTACTACTACTTCAGGCATTTCAAGATGAATTTACATCATTTACCTGTATGTTTTCGAATAAGATTGCACACTTTGCTTTCCCTACCTTACCACGTTACATGATGTTCGCTCTATCTTAAAATACTTAGCACAGGCTAAATGCAACCACGTCTGCCTGTCTGTCTGTAATATTAATGAGCTTTAAGTGATGCATTTATGTATTTCTAATAATAAATAATCGAAAACGTAATTTTTAATTCGATGGAGCTTTTATTTACTATGTTATTGTTTCCTTGTTTTCATCTCGTATTATACGTTCTAAACGACTCGTGCCCCGGTGATTTGTTCTTTATTCGCTCGAAATATAGTGCGGGGTAACGTTGTCATCAATGAGCGAACACAGAATCATAAATCCGAGCATGTCAACAAATAAAAATGTTTTATTTGAACGTTGCATACTGCTTAAATAAAAGTATATGTGAACTGTTGATGAATTTTATTAAAAAGAATTAGTTGCAATCGCACATTTTTAATAAATCCTCCCGTAGATCAGTAGATGATAATTAATTTTAAAACTTTTGTAACATCTTTATGCGACTCGTATATGTAGTAATACTCTCGTAATGAATCCAACTGGTAGCATGTAAATAGTCCTCATTTGTACAGCATATATACACTATTTGCAATACTATTGACACGTACAGTACATGTGTACATAGTATTTTATTGGGTCTGATAAGTTACGTAACTTATCGTATTGGTCCTCTTGTACTTTATTTAAAGCATATTAATATAACTATCAACGCTTATTACATTTTAAAAGAGATTTCTTTTTAGACTAATCTTTCTTTTAACCATTGACACGATTTTGATGTTAGATCATATTTTTTATAACGTTCAACAATGTAAGAGTGGGTAATTGTTTTTATACTTTGTCATGACCAAATAGTACATGTTGCTACAAGTACAATTATTGCAAAGGCATAATAACGTTGTATTTTATTTCAGCATTTGTCAAATGACATAAATATAAAGGATGCATCGGGAAAAGAGATGCTAGCAATGACGGTTTTTAGAGAAGCTATCAAGCATGTTAAGGTAAGTGGATAAATTTAGCTGGATTACAAATAAGATCTTAATGACTTTTTATTTATGAATCTGCAGTTCTTTTTACATGATTTCCATTTCTGGTATTCCTTTATCACTAATCATTACCAACCCGGCTGATAAACAGATATATTGTAGAACAAACAACGATATTATGCTTATGAAATCATGTTATTGTCTTTCTTTATTTAATAGAAAGAACTTCTTAAAAAGATGAATGGTGGGCAAACCGGTGATATTTCAGGTATGTTTGCCAGTCATTGGCTGTTGTCATTTAGAATATGAGAATCTGAGAAGTCGTGTATATTGATTACGTATACATATATTTCATGTGTGATGATTACTGTGTTCACGTTTACAGGAATATACTAGTATTATTCCTCTGAATACATGTAGTATGAGATCTGCTTCAATCAGATTGTTTAGCATACAATCATGTAATCCTTAACGTAAAACATGTGTTAAAATGTTAAAAGAAGACCCCTCTATTGAATTAACAAAGCTCCCAAACGTATACTTTTTATACAGATATTCTTACTCATACCTTTCATGTTCAGAAAATAACAAAAAATAAATAAATAATAATAATAAACAAAATAATAATGAAACGGTTGACGTTATTTGTGCAGAATCAGACATCAAATGGGTTATCACAGTCCCTGCCATCTGGAGGGATTCGGCAAAACAGTTCATGAAGGCAGCCGCTATACTGGTAATGTAGCATTCGAAAATATACTGAAATAAGAATCTGTGTGTGACAGACTCGCATGCCACCGGATGAACTTAGATAGCGCATATATAAAGCAATTAAAAGGTCAAAGTATAGGTTTGATATGGGTGGATAAGAATAAAATGGGTGAGTTGGAAACTGTCGAAGTAACACTTGTGTAAGAATCACAGTTTTTTTTGGTTTCGGCGGTATATTATTGATTTTAACTTACTGAGACCTACTGCTTGCTTACTGATCAGAGATTTTAATATTTTTGTATTGATTACTAATAGACGCGCAGTATTAATAAACAAACACCAACTACTATGTTTTCCACGTTCCATTTTAAGAGAGACATTCGCGGAAATGACAACATCTTGACGCCAAAATAACTCAAATTTTGTTAAGGCATCAATAACGATCTGCTTATAACACTGCATTAACTGCACTAAAAGGAAAAGGTAGTAACTGTCAAACTGTGAAACTTATCGATATGTTTACTGTTATTTTGAGGTTTTTCAAACAGTGAATTATAAAGAGTTTTTTTTAAACACTTTTACTTTCATATGAACAAAGGTAAAGCATAATTAAATAAAATAATATTTCTATCGATCACCTCATATATAACACAAACAGCAATGTGGTTGGTATAACGATGCAGTTATTTCGTGAAATATGTTATTTATTCATGTTTAATGTTGTACCGGTTAAAAGTTTCAATCATAAACTATTGACTAAACGATTTATACACACATCTTGGCCGTTAAGGCATTTCGTATTGTAAGTACTGTTATTACGGAGGCACTAAAGCGTTCATTTATAGTCTTGCCAATGAAATTCTACACATCCATCAGGCTGGCATCCCAGCGGAAGGACTGATCCTCGCTTTAGAGCCTGAGTCAGCGGCCATTTGCTGCAAGGACATGGCGCTTCGTAACGTGGTGGGCGTTGACGGGGTCATGTTGAAGGCGTTTGATCCGGGACAGATGTACATTGTACTCGACTGTGGAGGTAACCATAAAAGCACCTTCAGTTTTAATGTTTGTTTGGGTCTGCATGAATAACACTTGTGCTTCATTGAGTTTGATGTGAATACTTTAAAGAAGTCGAGAGCGATGACGTTGCAAGTATTTACTCGTACTTATTTATTGTGTGTTCTGTATGTTATCCGCCAGGCGGCACAGTGGACACCACCGTACACGAAGTACAGACGGACGGACGCTTGAAAGAGCTGCACGCGGCAGCCGGGGGTCCCTGGGGCGGCAAACTGGTCAACGACGCCTTCGAGCAACATATAAGCGATCTGGTATTCATAGTGATACATAAAAAATATATATGGCTTCACAAGTCAAATTTTACGATTTTAAACAAGCATATTTGTCATTCTTGGCTCAACTTTAGCTATTCGTTGTTTTTTCTCCTACATGAGTCGAACGTTCCACACATCTTGTTATTGATATTGGTTTTTGTGTTTTTGATTTCATAACCTTAATTTCAAGACTATATATTACGTTTAATCTCCAAAATTCTAGTATCTTACATCTGACTTCAGGTGGGACATGATATTTTTCACAAGTTCATAAAGGAACACACGTCTCAATGGATTGAATTCGAAAGCAGCTTTGAGGCGAAAAAGAGAAGATACAACGGCGAACAAGACACGTGCTTGCACTTTCCCGCCTTCTTGATTTCCGAGTTCAAAACTGTCAAGAAAGAAGAACTGACCGACTACGTTAAACGTGATAATAAGAGAAATGAGATGTGCAAGCTCATTGAAAATAACTTGGTTCTCAAACCAAAACTGATGGACCACTTGTTTGCGAAAGCTACTGACAAAATTAATTCTCATATTGAGGCTTTGCGTCAAGAGGAGAAACTGAAAGGTATCTCAACAATCCTGTTAGTCGGTGGATTCTCAGAGTCTCAAGTTGTGGTCAACGTTGTTAGAAAGTACTTTAAAGGAAAACTGCGTGTGGTCTCGCCGCCTAATGGCGGGTCTGCAATCTTGAAAGGTGCGGTTATGTACGGTTGGGATCCGTATATCATATCCGTGCGAATTTGCCCATTCACGTACGGCGTACACACACGATGCGTCTACAATGAAAAAATACACAAAGGGGCTACCCCGAAGGAATTCAATGGTAAACTTGTTGTGGACAATTGTTTCCATAAGCATCTAGAGATCGACGAGTCCGTCCTAGTTGGCGTAAAATCAAATCCGACCAAATACACACTCATGAACAGAAACAAGCCCACTGCTACTTGGAGAATATATAAGTCCACACAAAGGAATCCTGTTTTCTGCGACGATAGGTCTTGTTCTTATATTGGTACCCTAAGAATTGAGATCCCGCCATCCGTCAAGGAGACAAAGGTCACGATGAACATATGTATGACTTGTCGCGGAACAGAGCTGGAGGCCACGGCCTTCCTGCCAGACCACAAGGGAGTCGAATGTGTAGCAAAGCTGGACTTCATGGACACCAGCAGCATTGAGAGCGACATGGTTACCAGCATCATCGAGTCATCAGCATAGAACCAGCATGTTATTGTGTATACACGCCGATTTGATCGAGAACAGAGCATAAAGTTAGCTCTTTACATAACTGAAAATAATAAAATGACAAATCTTATTGAGGTAAATGGTGTCAATGTTATACGGAATCAATCGAGTAAAAATGTTTGGTGATAAAAACGGTAAACATTTGTATGCAATACCATTCATATACGGTCAGATTCGAGTAATGGTTTCAGGTCCAATTGTACTATTAAGTATGTTCAAATATTTGCGACAGTGCATGCATTGTTTTTGTGCAGGGCATACGTGTCCCTTATTTGATACAGCTCTCCTGAGTTAGGATAGAGATCATCATCTTTGTAGCAAGCATAAATCATATCATTACCATTGAGGCTCAGATTGCTGCAAGTATGGTTTCTGTATATTTTTATTTTTATTTTTTGGTTTATATGTCGTCGTACACCATACTTAGTTAATACATTCTTTGCATGCATTAATATACACGCAGTTGAAAAGATCAGGCTGAGCTAATCAAAGCAATATTACCGGTATTATTTGATGGTTAAATAATTCAGAACATACTAATGAAATTGAGTAAGGTAAACATACATCAAGTTTTAAAATTGACCCAACTAATCATCTTCCACTTTTCGTCGTATCGCCCATTTAGCTAATGCGTTTCACAGTTTTCCAGACTATACGTATACAGATCATAGTTTAACGGTATTTTAAAGCTTCACTAACAATAAACGATGTCTTACTTTGTATTGCACATGCGTACTTGTTGCTAGATGACTTAGCTTTGAAAAGGGTTTGAGTAATTGTAATATACTTTCAGTTGGAAAAATGATAACTATGACACTCTTCTCTTACAAAAAAGCGTATTGTTCTTCTTTGTCAAAATGAGTTTATCTCTTGTACATCTGTCTAAATTATGTTTTAGTTTTGCCTGAAAACAATTGACTAGCGTGAAGCAGATATTTGTTATTCGCTTTATCTTCAACATACTCGTCATACTAAGTCAGCCTTTATCAAGGTTTCTTTTTATTAAAATAAATCATAGAATACATTGTAGCAAATTTGTATTTCAGCGATACAAAGAATGTCGAGGTTTAGCTATTAGATAACAATACAGGTGTCAGCAGGAACAATAAAATAATCCATACATGGTATGTTTTTTTAAGAGGTGTTTATGACAAATAGTCTTCTGGAGTTTCACTTCTTTATATTGATAACAAACCGTTTTAAAATAAACACTTCATAGATATGGATAACTTATCTTATTAGAGATCAACAACTTAAATAAACTGACCAGATCTTCTTCGTCGCAAACTTAGGTTGTTTTTTGTCTTTAAATTAAAATCTACGATGAAAATCAAATGCTGCCCATGAAAAAACAGGGTTTGTTTTGCTTTCGACTTTTAATCACCTTGATTGTACTGACAGTGGAGGAAATCTATAAAAAGTAATGCGATGCCACCGTAAGGCAATACATGTTACAAACATATACATGATACAGTATGTACACGCGTCTTACATGTTTGCATTTTATTTAATATAACTGAGATTTACATGGGTCTGTATAAATTGTTGGATACATAGATGCGACTGATACAAAGCTTATCATTGCTAGTTCGATAAGTACCAAATGTCGTTCGCGCTGCAGTATGTACAACTGCTTTAAATTACAATGTGTGGTTACGTATTTGCCTTTTTATTTAATTATCTTTAAATATTTGGAATACTGTAAAAAAGAAAAGAAGTGTAAGCATGTCATTTTTTGTTAATAGTAACTCCTTTTAAATGTTCAGTATGATATGAACCAGTTATTGACATAAGAATAATCATTGAGGTCAACCTTTCCATATCTTGCCTTGGACCAAATCAGTTATGACATATTATAAACAAGTACAGGGCGGATATACTGTTAATAATATATTACTCAATGTAAACAATGAAAGATCATGTGGAAAAATAAAAAGCTGTCTCCAGCAGAGGTGGAATATATTTGTATGGATATACAAGTTATCTTCAACATTTCGGATTCGAACTCTTCTTTTGAACAATACCCGTGCAAATGCACCAGTGTCATTAGACATGGTATTCATGGTGTTTGCTGTATTATTATCGTGAACGCTACTTAACCAGGTACGGTTATTTAACAACACGATTGAAACATGCAGATAGAAGCAAACATGTAATACTGTTCACACATATGTTCTAAGTTCCACGGAGATATAGTATTATCACTTTATCCAAATGAGCGGAAGGACTTGCGGAAATTTGTGTTGGTAAGGTTTATCCTATAATGTGTTAGTATACATTTTTATACGGGTTTAATTTATTAATACACGCATCGGACTATTGGTAATTTATTGCACATTCATTGTGTTTTTTTATAAAAATGTTATGTTCGTGCAGTCTGTCATAATACAGAAGCTCATGGCTGTGATATATAAATATATATCCGGTAGAATTGAAACTATCACGCAATCACAAAACTATCACGATCCAGTCATGTTTCTGGCGTAAGAGACAAAATGTATCAAAGGTCTTGATGGAAAACTGTTAGTAAGTCTTCATCTTGGCAGTACTACGGTAAAATAACACACCATATAAAGCATTGCAAAATGAATGCGATGAGTGTGTGTCTTCTTACTTATTTCATATAACGCTTATATAACAAGAAGTGGTAATATCAACCATTTCAATCGAATGTTTTTCTCATGTTTATATTAAAACTCATTATACATTTCATCGCTAATGCAAAACTTAGTGTTTACACCTAAATGACATTGCGCGTACGAATCACTCATTTTGATTTATGTTCGTAACTCTAGTCTCAATGGAAACAGTGGTCATTGCCTTTGTCGGACTATTAACTGTTCTTTACATTATTTTGGCTACATTCGAAAGAAGCTTCGTTCCGGCCGAACATATATAATTATATATAATTAGTGAGTTTGTATATTTTATTGTGTGTGTTGGTGCTAATGTGCGGTCATTAATCCATTAATTATATATTTAATGCATGCATTTCTATGACTAGATATGATTGCTCTGCTTTGATTTGCGTTGCGGAACATAGGTTTCATGATTTGTTTTGCATATTTGGTGTTTCTGTAAGATTTTTTTTTAAATGGTGATATTTAAAGAAGATATATGTATGACTGCACTGTCTTTGTGACTTTTTAATTACTTTTGGATGATGATGCAGTAACGACTTTTATCTTGGTCACTGACCTTTTCCGGGCTAAATTCTATTTAACAAAAAGTCAAAATAGGAGTAAGATGAGTTTAAATTGATCTCAAGCGTTACTTTTTGTCGATGGTAAAGAATTCATTTTTCAAATCCTCATCTGGGACGAAACTTTCTACTTTGACTTGTTTTTCTTTTAGAGCAAGCTTAATTAAGCAAAAGATTCCATATACGCGGAAAATTGCGGGCTGTACAGGCTAATATGGGACGATACTTTACGCACATGCATTAAGTCCGGCTTGCACCGTCACAATATTGCACAACCTGGTAATCACTAAAAGACAACACAAAGACTACTATGGTGTTGTTTTGATGCAGGCTTCTAGAAAAATGTTAAATTGTCCAGAATGTGTACACATTGAAGCAATGTTTTATACATAATATTTGCAATACAATCACAAGCGGTTTATTTTTCAAAAACAGTACGTGCCTTTAAATAACCCATACAATTATGATGCAAAATATGCTTTTATCTTTGATCAATTTAGGAAACAAATAACTGAAGGATAAGTGTAAATAGCATTCTCAGGAGCACGTTTTCAGGCCAGAGCAAAGATATACACACGTGACAAAGCCTGTTTACAGTGTTACACCGGAAAACAACAACATTAGAAAGAAACATAAAATCAACAACAACAAGAGAATCAAAAGTACTAAATAAATTTCGCTTCCAGTAATATATTGTTAACACAATATTGAGAGGACGTAGATGCACAACAGCAGCATGTAACCATGTGTATGTTTTTACTCCGATGTATTTAGCCATATGACTAAAGACGTTTTTCAACAATATACATCAATATGTCGACATACATCCAACAACAACAGTTCTTAATGAACATAGTAGTTTTGTGTTGCTGTTCTGTATACATGCGTGGTCCTATTTCTTACAAAACTAAGTGATTTCACAGTAAATCTAAAAGCTATATTTGATTTTAACCCGAATACAACGCTCAGAGTGTATTGAACGAGTATTAACTATACAACTGATTTGTGTAAATAAGGAGTGAATGGCACATGGTGATACAGGACGCCAGGTGGTTGACAAAGGTCGGACTGATACACCCCTGAAAACTCGCACGTCGCGAAAACTAATTACAAACAGACACAAATTACTCCAGATCTACTAAAGTTCCTCGTAGAAGACTCATTATATTTAACCAAGATAAATACCGAACATAATTATTCTTGTAAAAAAAAATACAAATGCAAAAGATACATCCTAAACCTGGGCACAGCATTTTAAAATAACTTTCTAATTAAAAAAGCTCAAATATTGATAATATTTCGTACTAAACGAAATTATTTTCGCACCATCGTTCAATAAACAACATCTTGTTGTTTGTAATGCTAGTAAACAACCTGAGATACACCCTCGTGGTTTAATTCATACGCATCAGTACTCAGGATCGTTGTTTATTGACCGATGAAGATTGATACATCGAATTGGCCTCTCTCTGTGAAAGGGGGTTTAATGCATGTGCGTAAAGTGTCGTCCCAGATTAGTCTGTGCAGTCCGAACAGGCTAATCGGGGACGACACTTGCCGCCTTAACTGGATTTTCGTCAAGAAGAGACTTTCTTTAAACAAATAANATATACATCAATATGATGACATACATCCAACAACAACAGTTCTTAATGAACATAGTAGTTTTGTGTTGCTTTTCTGTATACATGCGTGGTCCTATTTGTTTCAAAACTAAATGATTTCACAGTAAATCTAAAAGCTATATTTGATTTTAACCCGAATACAACGCTCAGAGTGTATTGAACGAGTATTAACTATACAACTGATTTGTGTAAATAAGGAGTGAATGGCACATGGTGATACAGGACGCCAGGTGGTTGACACAGGTCGGACTGATACACCCCTGAAAACACGCACGTCGCGAAAACTAATTACAAACAGACACAAATTACTCCAGATCTAATAAAGTTCCTCGTAGAAGACTTATTATATTTAACCAAAATAAATACCGAACATAATTATTCTTGTGAAAAAAATTATACAAATGCAAAAGATACATCCTAAACCTGGGCACAGCATTTTAAAATAACTTTATAATTAAAATAGCTCAAATATTGATAATATTTCGTACTAAACGAAATTATGTTCGCACCATCGTTCAATACACCCTTGTGGTTTAATTCATACGCATAAGTACTCAGGATCGTTGTTTATTGACCGATGAAAATTGATACATCGAATTGGCCTCTCTCTGTGAAAGGGGGTTTAATGCATGTGCGTAAAGTGTCGTCCCAGATTCGTCTGTGCAGTCCGAACAGGCGAATCAGGGACGACACTTGCCGCCTTAACTGGATTTTCGTAAAGAAGAGTCTTTTTTTAAACGAAAAATACAATAAACGTGGAAAGTGTCGTCCCTGATAAGCCTGTGCGGACTGCATATGCCAATCTAGGATGACACTTTACGCACATGCATTTAACCTCCCCCCCCCCAAACAATAGAGCGAGGCTCAATTTTATTTCTTAAAATAAGTTGTTAAGTTTTACTCAAACTCAATTAACGACACATATCTACAACAAGTTTGCAAAACATAAAAGTGGATTAAATAACGGCGGCACATCACCTGCTTCTATAAGTTTTGACTTTCCAACCACGTGTGTATTACTGGGACGTTTGCAACCATCCACTTGATGTTGCTCCGGGTCTTCTCGAGCGCTTGGTCGAACGCACGTGCTCCGGACCCGAGTTCATTCTTGCCATCTACGAACGCTTCCAACTGTCAACACCAATATGATGGTATGTTATGGTTATGACTGTATTAGTTTAGTTTAAACCTATTTATTTTAGCTCTATTGCAACGAAAGCCTAAAGTAAGGTTTATTGAAACGCTTTCGAGTCCGTTTCCTGAGACTAAGAACCACTACTTGGTGTCTTTGGAGGAGTTCGAAAGAACGTTTAGAAAGAACAGTCTTTTTTACACATTTACAATGTTACATTCCAGAAGAATGCAGTGGTTACACGGCAAAATACATGCAGCAGATGCTGCTACCTGACTGAGTTGGAAATGTATTTATTAATGACCGACATAGCTGTCTGGAGAACCTAAAATCGTTAGCTCCTCAAGTTATCAGTAGTACAGTAGTAACTATCTACGCGTACACGGTAATTTGCGTCTACAACATAACCTGTATTGGGTAAGAAGTCGGTAGAACATATCTGTGTGTAAACGGTTATTGGTCTGTTGATCATTTTTACGGGAATAAGAGTAGATAGTCTGTTGTATAACCTTCCTACGTCGCAAGCACGGTTTCATAATTACTACGCAATAATCACTGTCATTGTTAAATGGTCACTGTGCTTCCAGAATGATTACATTGTCAATAGGCTACACGTGTGGTTATTTGATTACGATGCTACAAGCATGGATACATTATCACTACGTTACACGCAGAGTTACGTGACCACTTTGCTACAAGCGCGGCTACATGATCACTACGTTACAAGCATAGTTACAGGGTCACTATGCTGCAAGATGAAGCTGCTGTACAGGCAAAGGTACATTTCTGGTTACATGGTCACTCTGCTCGTATTAGGTTTCATGGTCATTTGTCGCCTCTGCTAAGCAACAAGTCTGGTAACACGGTCACTATGATACAAGACTGGTTACATAGTATCTATGCTGCTCTATGATTACACGGTCATTGCGCTTCATTTCGCCACCCTACCTGACGCAGGTCGAACTCGGTGTTAAAAGATGCGGTGAGTCCACTAATGAGTTTGGAGAAGCCGAACGAGCCGAAACTGAAACACGATGCACGGTTAGTAGATGAGTGCATCTGTCTGCACGTGCACATATGAATAAGGTAATACATGTCTGACAGCGGATTGTTAAAATGTTGTTCCAGATTGTCTTCAACATCAGAGCTGAAAATGATGATGTCATCTAAGTATATAAGAAAGTCTCTCTAGTTCAGGTCTCCCGTGCAACGTTCCAATCTTGCCTTAAGCGCATTCGGTTACACTCGTAAAAGCCGATACCCCTAAACGTGAAAGGCTGTCTTCTTCTTATCGTCATATGTTGTTAGTGCACAGCTTGTAATCTGAAGTATAACGCAATAATCATTCAACGAATGCGCGCATTGTGGTTCGTACCCAACAGTGTAGGTAAAAGATCTCCAGTTGCAGCGTTGTATGGAGTATAAACCCGAGAGCTAGCTACGAAGTAAAGTGAAATGCATTGTCAGTTAAATAGAGGTATTGTTATATATGTAGTGGTGTTATGCACCCCGTTCAGATTACAGTACGTTGCATAGAGGTATTTAACTACAGGACGTGGTGTCATATACATTATACAGTTTATAGTAAATGCATTACACAAGATAAACATACAGTGTAGAGTAATGTATTACACCTTATACAGTCAGTGGTGTTATGTTCACAGTTCATTGTAAAGTCTGTTATATAGAGATGTTACAGTTAACGATGTAAGTGGCTTCATGTACATATGTTCTGTGTACAAACAAACCACTGCGTACGACAGTTCAGTATTAAACGTGGACGTCATGAAGACTCCCATATTAAATGAATTAACCTTTTGCAAACAAATAACTAGTGTGCATGTATGTGTATGCTATATGTGCACGTTGAAAAGTTTTCAGCATTCAAATTTAACATTCTGCGTAGAGTCTATCGCATGCATTCCGCATGACTAGAAATACATTTACATGCAACAACCACGTCGTTATTTACAACGACATAATTGGATCTCCGACAGTGCATGTGTATAGAAAATATGTCAAATCGCATGACATGCACTGCTATATGCGTAGAATAGAAAGATTGAAACAATTACTTATATATGCGAATACGATAGTATTTTTCAAATGAAATGCAATTGTTCATTAGTGAGAATGCAAAGTTGTGTATGACGTGAACACCTTCACCGGTACACATGACGTCATACACCAGTACTTAACTTGTTGACGTCATACACCAGTCCTTACTTGTTGACGTCATACACCAGTACTTACTTGTTGACGTCATACACCAGAACTAACTTGTTGAAGTCATACACCCAGTATTTACTTGTTGACGTCACACACCAGTACTTACTTGTTGACGTCATACACCAGTACTTACTTGTTGACGTCATTCACTAGTACTTACTTGTTGACGTCATACACCAGTACTTACTTGTTGAGAAAGAAGTCCAATTTATCCCTGAACAGGTCCCACGCCAGCGACCTGCAACACGGAGACGGAATGAACACACTAGCTAACGATTAAATCATGAGAAAATAAGCACCAAATGTGGTCGCCGGTCTTCTTTTCTTTCACTTCGTATTGTGTGTGATACATTTTATTCGTATCAAATCGCAAATTCTGACGGATTCTAATATAAAGCTATCATTTAAAAAAAATCCATAGAGAAAAATAAACTGGGATATTGATTAAAAGAAGGACGTTTAAAGCCAGCAGTGTGCATACTAAGAACAATAAGTATATTATGTAAAGACATGCGTTACGTAAGTGCCACTACCTGCCAATGGTGTTCTGGGATATGTAGACTATCACGGAGAGTGCGTCCTGACGCCGGATGTCGGCCTGGTTGGTCTGGTCTATCGCCATCAGCAGGTATCTGTGGTACAACAAAGAAAACGTGTGTAGAGGCGAGGAGTGCATCTTAATTATCGCAGTAGATCTATTCTAAAGAATGACTTGTTCGGATATAGATTCGTTTCGAACAAATACGGATTTAAATTAAATGTATGTTAATTTATAAGCGTGACCGACATGACCAGAGTTCTCTGTCGCTCTAGGACCTACCTACTGAGTACCCAGGACTCCCTGAAGCAGGCGAGGGCTACCAGGAGACGCGACTTCTCGGCGGCAAGGTTCTCGACGCGGTATCGGTCAAGCGCAAACTAACAGTCGTCGAGGATCCCCTCGGCCAACGCCGTACAGTACACCGTGCTTGTGATGTCTGGGTCTACCCTGCAGCATCACATAGCATGGTCAATGTGTGGAGTACACCACCATGCAATATGGTCAATGTGTGGAGTACACCACCATGCAACATGGTCAATGTGTGGAGTGCACAACCCAGAAACATAATATAGCTTGGTCAAAGTGTGCAGTACACCACCCTGACACATCTAAAAGCATGACCATTAAGCGCAGTACACCACCATGCAATATGATACGGTACGGTGGTGTACTGTAAACATTGACTCTGGTATGTGATGTTGCCACACATTGACCATGTTTTTTTCTAGATATACTCTACACGTTGTCTGTCAAGTGATGTTGAAGGGAGTTGTAATGCACACCTTTACTCTGCTATTTGATGTTGCAGAGCGTAGTACAACACACATGGACCATGCTATTAGACATCACAGAGCATTGTCAAGGTGTATACCATTCTGTTACATTAGATTATAGATGATTCATTGTGTACGATACCGTGCATAATTACATAGAATAGTACATGTGTACGTTACCCGGAAACACCGCATAACAAAGGTAATAAACGCCAAACGCCGAACAGCCATCCAACCGCTGCTTGAACGCCTTTACTCACGGGTTATTATCGGGTTTATTCCTCCATTGCCTGAACAGTCTCTTGGCCTCGTCAATACACGCCTGAATACCAAACGTGCACGCGAGGTCAGTGATGACAGACCGGACGTACCTGCAACCAATCAGCGATCCATGGTAACATATTGGCATTCACTCGCAATGAACGTTGATAATACTTTCATATGCAGTTTGAATAGAGATATTGTTTACAAAATATCAAAGAATCATTGATTCAGGATAGTTATGACAAACACGAAAATAAACATTTTCTCTGAATTGTTAATCATACAAATTAAATGGTCGCCACAACGATGAGAATGCGAGAAAACATAATAATAATGTTGTAAAAACTACATGTATAAGCGCTTTTAAGACGCTGTAAAATACTATACGCGTAAATAAACCCTGTGTCCATGAAAACATATAAATAAAACAACACACAAGCTTTACACCATATCTTATATCTGTTTGGTATATACTTCTCGTACCAAGAGACATTGTGGCAAAACAGACGAGATTATATCTTGGACACAACCGTCTACCCCGACAGAGTCCAAACTGAATATCTCGAATGAAACTCCCACAATGGCACGAGTTAATACATGACTCTCGGTAATGCAAAACCGAGTTATCTTAGTGTTCCGGTTTTCCCAATACCACAGGCGCTCCGAAAATCCTAACTGTTCATGATTTGTACCGTAGCCTTATTGGGAATTGTAAGGACGTATAGTGATGGATTACGCCTCATGTAATTGTACGTATTGTAAGAGAATACAATTGAGACTTACGCCTCGAGGTGAGTCGCACCAGTGTTGTTCATCGTCAGCTCCTTGAATATGTCCTCAGTCTTGTTTCGGATTAAATTCTGCAAGCAGAGAATGAACATTTAGCATCGCAATGTTTTATACCATGTGAATATTTGGTATAAGTCTTTTTCCAAAGTTATGTATATATCGACATTTTAAGAACTAAAAATTCTTCGTAAACATTGCATAACGTCATGAAACGGGAACCTCCTTAGACCCTTAATGATCGTAAGATCAATGGTTTTAACCTAAGAGAGGTGTACTCCGCAGGCTATAAGCTCACCCGATAGAAGCCGTACAGCGGATGTCTGGTAAGGATGGAGTGCCACAGACGCTATACTTACACTGAAGGAGCCGTAAAGCGGGTGTCTCTCAAGCATGTCCTTGACAAAGGACAGCTGCGAGGAGGCGGCCGCCCAGGGCACGTACTCGCGCTCCTTGTCCAGGTAGTTGGTCGTCTGCAATGCCACCTCAATCGCCAGATCCCGGGATTGCGCCAGGCTCCACGCGTCGTTGATGATCTGCGCGCGGTTGATCGCATGAATCACCTAGCAGTGGAATGTGAGCACGTGTTAACACTTGCGCTCTTACTGTACAATAATTCATAGCAATATCGTTGTATGTTATTCGTTCAACAAAAATGTACGGGTGAAGAGAAACAATATTGAATTACAACTTATTTAAGAGCAAACCATAATTATAATGTAGATAAGAAAAATACCGTTCGGTTAATTTTGATTGAACAGTCCTCATAAAATAAAATTACAAATCACTATTGCTATTAAAAAACACATATTTGTTTACATTGTATACTTTGTTAAAACGAGACTTACAGGCAACGTGTTCATGTAGTTAGATGCCCATTATCACATACCGTGTGGTTAGTCACGAGCTGCTGTATCAGCATATCCCAGTTTCTCCTGTCGTAATTCACTCGGTAGAATCCGTACTGCATCGGGTTGCCAAGCACCCATCCCGACCCTGGAGCCGGGATTGCAACGTTCTCAATTTCGACTGAAATAAATCAAATGACGTAGCTATCTAACCTTTTTATGACATTTCCTGGTAGGAAACAAATCCCACCAGTAGATCCAAAATTAGTAAATCTGTAAATTTCATTGGCTTATTTAAGTTGAAATTCCCTAGACATTCCCTGTCCATATGTTTCGAGATGAATGAAAAACTCTAACCATAAACCTAACCCTTAAATGTGTAGTTATTATTGAGAGTTTGTAATAATACTATTTTTAAAATGGATATACCATTGTATGGAATGTGAGCTTTATACGCATTGAAAACATCCATATAAAGAATGCTTACACATATAGCAATAACAACACCAAATCAGATGTAGGTGTAATTCGATGGAATAAAGACACACACAACTCGATAAAACTGTTCATTGAAATTGATTCTGCTATTTAACATGACCCTTTCCAAGTCCACACAATATTATAATCAACACTATATTTTAATCAGTCTAATGAATGCATACAGGACTCCCATAAAGGGGTCCCGTAACTTAAGGAAACAAGTCCGATCTTATGTCTGGCGTGTTCTCTAGGTAAACGTTTCCTTTCTTTACACATAATTAAGCCTGCTTAATATACTGAAGCGCAAGACGGTTGTCGTACGATTTTATCATATCAGCAAATTTGTTTCCTTAGAAACACCTATAAATAAATATGTTGAATCATAAAACTATAATAGTGGTTGTATAATAAAAGCATTTGCTGATGCACTTAAACGTCTATAAATAACTATTTTGAATGATAAAACTGGGATGGTTGCATCAACATCAAAGCAAGACAATCTGGCACATTATTAGCTACAAGCTATGAATGGATTACGAATGGATCAATTAATGCAATCTATGTTGATTTTCTTAATTAAAGACTTGACCGCTATATTTACAATTTATTGTTGTGAACATTAAGTAGGTTATTACATTAAATCTGAAGTTTAAACAAGAATATAATTTGCTGTTCTTGTAACTTGAAAATTTCGTCAACAAATGTTTAGATTACTCAGATTATGCTACAAAGAATTCCGCTGTTTAATAATGATATGATAATTTTTTTATAATATTAAGTTAGATTATCTTATACCGGGATTCCTTGGTGCGACATATAGTAAGAGCATAGTAGGGCATCGAATCCGTGCCCCTGGGTTGCAAAGCCAGTGCGTTACCTCTTAATATCAAATCCAAATACATGACTGAACCCACATGAGTTTTTCAATTCACCGCGAATTAATTAATTTTACGATAAAATTGATATGAAGCGTCTGATAACATTCTATTGGAGGGATTTTGTATATACGTTCGCACTCGGCATGTCACTTTAGCGTCAACTGATGATGCAAAAACGCACTGGTTGATGCAAACGCTATTCGTTTATTTAAAGTGCATCCTTTATCTATCAACGCGAATCATCTATCCCTACATACATATAATTGAAATATTAAGACGCGCACATTCTTCTGTGTTATTACACTTTATTTTGTCGTACACAGCTATATGACGTTAATGTTAAGAGATTTTGTAAAACATGTATGAGCCCGGCTTGCAGCCATCTCTCGAATATGTGCAACTGGTACGAGATTTTTAAGCATTGAGTTCCCCCTGTAACATTGACCTTTGACCTGTGTACCTAAAACCCAAGATGTTCCTTTTCTACAAAGTATCCAGCATACCAATAGACATGAGCGTAAGGTCAAACAAAGTGTTCTCTAGATACCGTGAGGGGACGCGACGGCCTACGGACCGACCGACCGTCTGACGAACCGACATAAAGGTGCAAAGCGATATATCCCCACTTCTTCGAAGGTAGACGGTGCATAATAAACCTTATTTAATTTACCACTTTGTATCGTTATATAATGGTATATGTGAACATATATATTGTACACATATAGACATGGTATCAATTGCACACCTTTATACATGGTATCCAATGTGATGTACACATATATAGACATGGTATCCCATGTACACATATAGAAAAGTTATCCAATATACACATATAGACATTGTATTCATTGTACACATATAGACATGGTATCCAATGTACACATATAGACTTGGTCTCCATTTTAAACATATAGGCATGGTGCCCATGTACACATATAGATATGGTATCCAATGTACAGATATATACATGGTATCCATTGTACACATATAGACACGGTATCAAATGTACATATATAGACATGGTATCCTATGTACACATACAGACATGGCATCCAATGTATACATATACACATGGTTTCCGATGTACATATATGTACTTGGTATCCAATGTACATAAATAGACATGGTACCCAATGTACACATATATACTTTGTATCCAATGTACACATATAGACATGATACCCAATGTACATATATAGACTTGGTATCCAATTTACACATATAGACATGGTATCCATTGTACACATATATACATGGTATCAAATGTACAAATTTAGACATGGTATCCAGTGTACACATATAGACATGGTATCCATTGTACACATATATACATGGTATCAAATGTACACATTTAGACTTGGTATCCATTGTACACATATAGACATGGTATCCAATGTACACATATATACATAGTATACATTGTACACATATAGACATGGTATCAAATGTACACATATAGACATAAAAAAACCATTGTACACATATAAACATGGTTTTCAATGTACACATATAGACACGGTATCCATTGTACACATATAAAAATGGTANTCAATACCACTTATTGTAAAAAGATATTTATTAATTATATGTCAATGTAATTTTATCAACTATCATGCATGGGTTTTAGTTACTTCGATTTGCAGTAAGTATAAAACTAATTAAAATCAGTTTTTACCTGAATGAATGAAACAAAGGTAAAGCAAACCGTTTTAGAAGCTATAGAAATCATTTGACTGACTGTGACAACCAAATTGAAACAAAATATAAAATCGTTATAATTTTTCATCTTACTTCAGTTTAAAAGCGAAAGTAGAGTAACATGTGCAAATATTTACTTCATTTGAAAACTGTTATCCTTTTCAAACTGAAATCTTACGTTAAATAATAAAAAAAAAAAATCAAAGCACAAGAGATGCTGTGCTTTAAATTTGTTTAGATCGTATTCACAATAGAACAGCAGTTTAAATGTTGACCTCCATTGAAGATTACCACTGTCCGCCATTTTGATTGTTTTGACAGGAAGCAAAAATCTCTTCTATTTCCTGTGCAAAACAAATTTTAAAACTCGTAAATAAATTTCTTTTTACTGAAAATAGTTATCTTATTTATTTTTAAACCATTTGTGATAAGAAAACATGCATGACATGTCTTTGAAAAAATAATTTTGATGAAATCGGAACCACATGTACATTATTGTTTTATACGAAATGGCGGACTAAGTTGATAGTTTATAGACGCTTGCATTACTGCGCTAATATAGGGGCATATGAAATTCCAGGGCGATAAGAATGGACAGGGATATACGCGCACGAATAATATTGCAGTCGGCTCTTTTATGATCGGCAAAAAAAAACAAAAATAAAAAAAAAGTTTGCAGAAATCGCAATAAATTTTTTTGGGTCGGGGGTAAAAAGTGGGTTGGTCGGTAAAGGGCAAACAAACTTAATTTTAATTTAGGCCTCGGCGCCGATTCTCGAGACACGGTCGAGCGACCGGAAACGGACCTATTTTTGTATTTGGCCTAACCTTGTATTTTTCTGAGAAGTATTTTCATAAAATGTCTTAGCTTTTTATACTCTTCATAACCTTTCGACAATTAATCTCTGTTCTCAGTGCTAACATGACCTAACCCAATCTACATTCCGGCACACACCGTCACAATGTTTATAAAACCATGAGATAAATTACTCAGCCTTGATTGCAATTAAACTAATTGCTAATCGCATCCTGTTTCCATGCATAATGCTAATGAGCCCGTGACTGCCGGTACTCGGTACCGTGTCCGTGCCATGATGTGCTGATACCAACGTAACGTAAACAACGTACATTACACAATAATGGATTGTGAAATAACGACAAAAATAACACATAGCAGGTGCTGGTGACATATCGTGTCATTCAGTCGAAAATACGAATGCAGAGAACTCATTAAGACAGATCCGGTCTGTTTAAAGATCAGACTGAGACGCTTTACACACATGCATTAAACCCCCTTTTCACAGAGCGAGGCTCATATATGTTTGGTAAGCAGGGTATAACCTTGATTCAATTATTTAAATATGTTTATCAAATATTTAATCTACCTGAAGTGTTCTCAACAGTGGGTATCTCCCTAGCTCACCGTAAAGACCATCTAGGCTCGTGGATTTTGTGACTGCAACAAACTGCAAACGACCTTTTTTCGAAAACCACTTTCTTAATAATTGTTTTCCATTGGATTTGAAGTTGTCAACAAATGTTGTATGCTTTTACATTGTTACGTTATTAAAGTGATATTAGACGCATCCAACAGTATAAAGGTGTCTATCGCAACCGTTGCTTATTTTTGGTGTTTTCACTTCATATACACTTATGTTTGATAATGCAGCATCAACAAACTAAAACAATATCCCAGACAGAGAAAAATAATGCATTTGAATATCAACTTTACTTTCGTTTTTGACGTAAATTTGGTAAGTTTTAAATCTGGGACTATATACAATCCCGCTGAACTACGTTATTAGTTAGTAGTTCTGACGCCGTATAGCATTGTCGTACAGACGCACCACTCATAACGTAGTTCAGCGGGAGTGATATAAACACAGCTCCGCTCGGCTTAACTTAGAGGACTGGGTTAGTCACGTAAAATATTGAATATTATATATATTTTTTATAAACAACTGGAAGCAAGATGAGTTGCAGATAATTAGTCAGTTACCACATTTTAACTAACTCTCTTGACCTGTTAATTCCTTTCAGCTCAATTCAACAGTGACAAATGCGTCTAATATCACTTTCATGCATAATAGTTGTCTACAATTTTAAATTTCGTAGTTGGCAGCATAAATTATTGATTCAAGTGTAATATTCATGTAATCTTTACACTGCCTAGAAGAGGCACTAATGTCTTGAATGATTTTAGAATACCAGTTATAAGCAACCCGATCATTTCACTTAAGGTCCATTGCGTTAATATAATTGTAAAAACGCGACAACGTAAGGCAAAGTTAAGCACGAGCAGTGAGTGACAATCTACCATCATCATCAAGACAAGTGCATCGTATAAGTCAAAATAGAGGAACGTGTGCATACACTATGCTTTGTGTTCTTGTAATTAATCATCCAACAACATGCAATAACAAGAAAAAATACTTAATAACTAAATGCCGTCAAAATAACGAAGTTAATGCAAGCCAGATTCGTTTTGTTTTTTGTAGTTAACTGTCCAAAAACCTGAAATAACGAGAAAGAATGTGCCGTCAAAATAAACGAACTTGTGAAAACTTTATCCGGGTTGGTTGTCTAATTTAATGTGCAAAAACATGACATATCAAGAAAGAACGTGTATTAAATTCTGAGTAAGATCCTTTTTATTACGCGATAATGAAATTGTGCTTTGCTTTTCAAGGACAATGAGATCGTCCACCAAAACAAATAATCGAAATCTCCTCTATGTCGTTTTTATCACTAATTCATTCCTTTAACATACAATCATTCGATCGTTTTATAAGGGCATCGTCCCGAATGTTATGATTGCGGGAATATTATTATGCATGTTTAAAGTAATTTGCTTTATCTCACACTTTTCATTTCGCAATAAAACAAGCATTACTCATTTTGAAATGAAAGATTTACATATTTATTGAAACTTTTATCTGATAATCACAATATGGTTGAAAAGCTGCTCGTTACTTTCAAATTATTTAAAATTGTGGTGTTATAAACGTTATACGGTTGAAGAAAAAATATCGTATTTGTACAGGCAGCAAAATCACGAGGGAATTTAACGGCGCTAATTGTCATCTTAAAATACCAATATACCAATATACCAGCTTATTATTTGTTTGCTGATAACAAACAATGTCATAGGGGCATCTAATTCGATCTGCTCTAGCAACCGCCAGAACAATACAGCGTTTGTTGTTTTAAATACATATTACACAGAAAAAAGTTGTCTTGTGGACAGCAGCCATTTTTGATTTGATTTTGCCATTTAAAGATTAAGTCGCCATTTGCGATGACTTGCGATGAACAATGAAATCGTAAGGTTGTTCAATCATCATGTTTTAAGTTACAAAAAAAAACACTTTTTGACCATTCAAACCGATTTCGTTCATTTGTAAAATTCTGATGGGTGTCGCCATTTTGAATGTTTTAATCGTATGACAAAAAATCACATCACTTGGGACGGGCAATTTTCCGATACGCTTTCTTGGACGGAATTCTCTAGTGCTACTGTTAACTATAGATGCATGCACTGGTTTTACCATACGCCATTTATACGTGATGCCTCTGTTCGAAGCCCGTGACAATGATACACCCATCACTTGTAAAAGCAATGCCGAATACATTTTTATTGACTGGTGCCGAATAAAAGAAAAGGTCATTTGAAATGTTGTGCCATTTCAGTTATTTGTACCTGTGATGCGTTTGCAAAATAAAATAAAATAAAATAAGTGTAATATAACACAATGTGGGGTTATGTTTTATGCATTGTATTTATCCATTCTCACTGATATATATATATATATAGGGAGAAAGGTGTGTGAACAACCAAATACACAGACATACAGACAGACATNCTTAAACAACCGTTGATATATAATACTGACATTGCGCTTCAGGAATTAAATAACAAAAGCAATTACAAGTGTTTTAGAAATAAAGCATGCTCAATGAATGTAGAAACCTACGTTAATGTTCTACAGAATAACAAAACACGCGGTTAGCGTTCAAGAGTCCGAATGGTATACGCTTTATCATTAAGAGTTGTGTTTTCTTTCACTAATATATATATATAATTATATCAGTATGGGGCAATATTTCAAACGCCGAACAATCATCATCATTTGTGGGCCATTAATGTTCGTTGATATTATTATTATTATTATAATTAGTTTTATTATTAATATTATTATTATTATTATTATTATTATTATTATTATTATTATTATTATTATTATAATTATTATTACTATTTTTTTAATTATTATTATTGAAATTACTATTACTGAGTTCATATTAATGTTCAAAAACAGTTTTTACATCCTCAGCAGCAGTAAAAGTAAAGCCAACACGTGTACCTTACCTTTGATTCGTTTCTGTTAAAGGCGCATCCGCAGCCACGGTGTTCCCCGAACAACTGTTCCTGAATGTTAAACACTACGTAGCCAGTAACTTTGAGTGGAACAGACGAAATCTGCAATCGGACCGCGTTGTATCGCTAAGAAAGCTTGAGAACCAAAATGACGAACATTTAAAGAAATTCATTGCCAACCAAGGGAAGCCTAAAACGCAAAGCATTATTATGTTGCTCCCACCTGCTGATTCCAATGATGAATTCAAGACAGAAGTCAGGAGATGGAAAACCATACGTGCAGTTAAGCGAGAGGTAACCATGGACTCACCCCAGACAATGATGTACTTGGCAAAAGCTGATAGAGACAAGCGAGAGGCAACCGTGGACTCTCCCCAGGCAATGATGTACTTGGCAAAAGCTGATAGAGACAAGCGAGAGGCAAACGTGGACTCTCCTCAGGCAATGATGTACTTGGCAAAAGCTGAAAGAGACAAGCGAGAGGCAACCCTGGACTCTCCCCAGGCAATGATGTACTTGGCAAAAGCTGACAGAGACAAGCGAGAGGCAACCCTGGACTCTCCCCAGGCAATGATGTACTTGGCAAAAGCTGATAGAAACAAGCGAGAGGCAACCGAAGGCTCTCCCCAGGCAACGATGTACTTGGCAAAAGCTGACAGAGACAAGCGAGAGGCAACCGTGGACTCTCCCCAGGTAATGATGTACTTGGCAAAAGCTGATAGAAACAAGCAAGAGGCAACCGTAGACTCTCCCCAGGCAATGATGTACTTGGCAAAAGCTGACAGAGACAAACGAGAGGCAACCGTGGACTCGCCCCAGGCAATGATGTATTTGGCAAAAGCTGATAGAGACAAGCGAGAGGCAAACGTGGACTCTACCCAGGCCATGATGTATTTGGCAAAGGCTGATAGAGAGAAGCGAGAGGCAACCGTGGACTCTCCCCAGGCAATGATGTACTTGGCAAAAGCTGATAGAGACAAGCGAGAGGCAACCGTGGACTCTCCCCAGGCAATGATGTACTTGGCAAAAGCTGATAGAGACAAGCGAGAGGCAACCGTGGACTCTCCCCAGGCAATGATGTACTTGGCAAAAGCTGATAGAGACAAGCGAGAGGCAACCGTGGACTCTCCCCAGGCAATGATGTACTTGGCAAAAGCTGATAGAGACAAGCGAGAGGCAACCGTGGACTCTCCCCAGGCAATGATGTACTTGGCAAAAGCTGATAGAGACAAGCGAGAGGCAACCGTGGACTCTCCCCAGGCAATGATGTACTTGGCAAAAGCTGATAGAGACAAGCGAGAGGCAACCGTGGACTCTCCCCAGGCAATGATGTACTTGGCAAAAGCTGATAGAGACAAGCGAGAGGCAACCGTGGACTCTCCCCAGGCAATGATGTACTTGGCAAAAGCTGATAGAGACAAGCGAGAGGCAACCGTGGACTCTCCCCAGGCAATGATGTACTTGGCAAAAGCTGATAGAGACAAGCGAGAGGCAACCGTGGACTCTCCCCAGGCAATGATGTACTTGGCAAAAGCTGATAGAGACAAGCGAGAGGCAACCGTGGACTCTCCCCAGGCAATGATGTACTTGGCAAAAGCTGATAGAGACAAGCGAGAGGCAACCGTGGACTCTCCCCAGGCAATGATGTACTTGGCAAAAGCTGATAGAGACAAGCGAGAGGCAACCGTGGACTCTCCCCAGGCAATGATGTACTTGGCAAAAGCTGATAGAGACAAGCGAGAGGCAACCGTGGACTCTCCCCAGGCAATGATGTACTTGGCAAAAGCTGATAGAGACAAGCGAGAGGCAACCGTGGACTCTCCCCAGGCAATGATGTACTTGGCAAAAGCTGATAGAGACAAGCGAGAGGCAACCGTGGACTCTCCCCAGGCAATGATGTACTTGGCAAAAGCTGATAGAGACAAGCGAGAGGCAACCGTGGACTCTCCCCAGGCAATGATGTACTTGGCAAAAGCTGATAGAGACAAGCGAGAGGCAACCGTGGACTCTCCCCAGGCAATGATGTACTTGGCAAAAGCTGATAGAGACAAGCGAGAGGCAACCGTGGACTCTCCCCAGGCAATGATGTACTTGGCAAAAGCTGATAGAGACAAGCGAGAGGCAAACGTGGACTCTTCCCAGGCAATGATGTACTTGGCAAAAGCTAATAGAGAAAAGCGAGAGGCAACCGTGGACTCTCCCCAGGCAATGATGTACTTGTCAAAAGCTGATAGAGACAAGCGAGAGACAAACGTGGACTCTCCCCAGGCAATGAATGATGTACTTGGCAAAAGCTGATAGAGACAAGCGAGAGGCAACTGTGGACTCTCCCCAGGCAATGATGTACTTGGCAAAAGCTGATAGAGACAAGCGAGAGGCAACCGTGGACTCTCCCCAGGCAATGTTGTACTTGGCAAAAGCTGATAGAGACAAGCGAGAGGCAACCGTGGCCTCTCCCCAGGCAATGATGTACTTGGCAAAAGCTGATAGAGACAAGCAAGAGGCAAACGTGGACTCTCCCCAGGCAATGATGTACTTGACAAAAGCTGATAGAGACAAGCGAGAGGCAAACGTGGACTCGCCCCAGGCAATGATGTACTTGGAAAAAGCTGATAGAGACAAGCGGGAGTCAAACGTAGACTCGCCCCAGGCAATGATGTACTTGGCAAAAGCTGATAGAGACAAGCGAGAGACTATCCTGGACACTCGACGAAACTGGCACCCGCAGGCGATGATGTGCAGTGACAATCGTACTAACAATAGCTCCGACAATATAAATGAAACTTTCTTTGAGAGAAGCAAAGCTTCCGACGTTCCCGTGGACTTAGTTATTACGGACAGGACGCGCTGGTTTCATAGGTCTTCAATGCTTTTGAAGAAAACACCAACTACCCCGAAAGAATACTTTGAGAACTGGCAGGACACTATTTCTTTGTTTGGCAATCTCAATGCATTGAGATATAATTTTGTTAAAACGTTTCCTACGTTAGATATGCAGGAAATGTTAGAAGGGATACAGTTTACCGACATTTTTGAAAACCTCTACTGGCCTTTTGTATATGACAACGCGTTCATGAATAAAAAACTGGCTTTACTCGGATTGATGGGCATAGAAACTTCAGCCAATGACCAGAAGATTTTATTTTTCGACGCACTCGAACAAAGTCAAACGATCGAACTTCCAGTGTTTGACCAGATTACCTACAGTTTTAATGACCCTGCAGTCGTTGACGGTTTGAACCGTTCTGGACTTAAGGAGACAAGCAAGGAATATATTGAAGCCGGACATCACATTTTCAGTTCTGAAGAACAAGCTCCCATAAAAAAAGCTGGAAGCTGCAATGGCACTGATCAATCGAACAATGCCCGCGCTGTATCGGGCAATTCACCAAACCGTAGCATGTATTGCGTTCTACAAAGCCGAATACCCCGGGTTCGCTGGCGGCACCGTAAGCTCGGCTCTAGGAATTATCTGGCAGGATCCACGCGCATACCGAGAGCATTCTGTACCGTATTACGCAGAGGCCATCGTGCACGAGTACCTCCACATGTCCCTCTTCTATGCCGACCTCGTGCATGGTACATATGTGGACAGAAAACTTCTCGCTCAGACTAAAGTGTACTCACCAATTCGGCATCAGCTGAGGGATTTTGACAAAACCTTCCACGCATCATACGTTTCCACGGGTAAGTTTCAAACGTTATTTCACTTTAAAAGAGCTCGTGAATTCATTTTGTTGAAAAATACGGTATGCAACTTCTTTGGGATGGGGCTTTCGTTCTGAATTGTGATCCTTACTAAGTGTGACGTCTGTTTCTTGCTTTCTTTTTTTGTTAACGTTATTCGAAAGCTAGCCGTATTCTACCATTAACATGTTGTATAATTAAATGTAAACGAACTTTACTCGAACATCTGTGTTAGACTGACGAATCGTGCTTTTGATCACAGGAGTTGCAGTGTTCCACGCTAGGGGAGGTAACTGGGACAAGGCAAAGCATTTAGCTGAACACCTACGGGCCTCGGTGGACGGTCTCGTTGAAATCAACAACGCTGTGGGGGTGTTGAACTGGAGAAGCCATGCTGCGAGCTATGGATGATTTCCTGTCCGTCATAAGGCTTAAAGCTTAAAACTGGTTCATACCCTATCTTTTATACATCGTTGTATTGACATGTAATGCAGTCTTGCTTTTTTCTTTTGCGTAAGTGTTTTGTTACAGCATATTTAGTGTATAGTTTTTTTTAATGTCATTCTAGTGACTATATAAAATATGATACAAATACGAGCTTATGGCTAGTTTTATTTGATGTTGTTTTGTTAGTCTCTTGATTTGTCCGTTTCAAATTTGTATACGCTAGAATGATCGGTAACACAATTGGAAGCAACCTTTAATTACGCATAAATATAAGCGTTTGCTATTCGTTTCTATATTTTTCAAACTACTGGCTTCTGTTAAATACTGTGTTCTAATGTTTATCTCCCTCGTCAAAAACATATTGACGTCATATTTTTAAATATATATTCATAGCTGATAAATATATAAAAGAAAGCGCAATGACTTATTTTTTTCTGTCTTTTCTGTTTTCTAGTGTTTATCTCCCTCGTCAAATCATATTGACGTCATATTTCTGAATATATATTCTCAGCAAATAAATATGAACAAATCGCATTGACTTATGTTTATGTGTTAAATGAAAATTGCTACAAGTATTACTTCTTTATTCTAATAATTAAATAATCAATTATTACAACTCTTTGCAACGATGCAATCTGATTGAATAATCCGCTCACGTGGCTAGTATTTCATTTCCCGATTAACCCACTTGGTATGCAAGGTAACTCATAAATATTCATGACCATACAACGTTATCGCCAAGAAGTGGATGCATGTCGAAATTGTATTTCGCAAATCATAACGATAATGCGTTTCATTCATCGGTATTGTAATGACGTCATTGTTTGGCGCGAACGTTAATGTTGTGCCGTTCGATGATGATGAAACCGAAAGTGAAACGATAATCGTATGCAGCTTATAAAAGTCCGTTTAAACAATTTCAGCTGGTATACAAATTGCGCTGTACGCTGTCAAAGGGAACATGTTCGCTCCTTTCCATTTGCTATATAAATTACCAAACATCATTTCTTAAGTCACATATTCAACTAATCGCTGATGATTGTCGCAAACATGTATTCCAAAATAGACCACCTACCAAACCCAAACGACCGCTATTAACTTCACATACTCGCCGGAAATGGAGTTATCTAAAAGGTGATACCTCCTGAGATTAATCTGTAAATCTTCATACTTGTATGCACTTTCTTGAATCAATCTTGAAACAAGTTTCCGGAAATCCGAATATTGGACTAACACATAAAACTGCAAGCATTTCTTGAATAAAATAATTAATTGACTATGGAATTGTAAATAAATATACTGCTCTCTAATTGAAAATAAATGATTTAAGGTAAATAAGAGAATGGTATGGTATGGTATTGTTTCCTTTAGTTCAATAATTGATGAATAATACTGATTTATAAATTAAAAGCTTGATCAAAGTTTCGTTTGTCCAACAATTGCAAGGGATAAGCATATTATGTATGCAAAATAATATACATTACACAAATCTGTTATAACCGAATCGATAATGATTACATATTATAACCGAATTTACTTAAGGAACATAAGTACCGTAACATCATAGGTAGCACACAGATTGTACGGTGTAAACGATTTCAGACCAGATTAAACAAATACATGCATGCTTGAATGACAAGATTTCTACAACACGATGGTCTGTCGTTAGCAGTAGTTCATATGTTTTATTTATAATAGCCAATAATAGTCTATATTGTTGTGAATTTATCGAAACAAAAATTCTTGCGAACAAACCTTTTGAACTTTATCATTTCGTAGGTATAAATAATGATCCGAATTATTATGGTTACGAAATGTTGATCCCATCAGAGAATAATACGACAAGCAAACGCAGAAGACTTTATACACCGACATCATAGATTGCTTTGTATATTTACATGGACATGTAAGCGGAAATTTATCGTTGACCGTTTTTCAACAATAGGATTTACGTTTGTAGTCTATATTATTATTTATTATTATACCGGATTTATATAGCGCCCTTTTCATACAAGAGTGCACGTTCAAAGGCGCTTTAATTAAGTACATTTGACGTATCGCAGATACAAATACATTTTGCAACACAGTTTCAAAAGAAATCGATCAAAGCTACTCAATTATACTATAAAACTACTCTATTATACTTATACTATAAGTACTACGTACTTAAAAACATGCACAGTAACCCTAGATTAGAAAGATCAACAAGACACTATAAAACTACCCTATGTGTATAGCTATAAGACAATTATTGACAAAATAAAAATCTAAAACTTGAACTATAAGTACTACGTAAAAAAAAAAACAAAAACAAATTATACCATAACCACGAGTCCACAAACCCCCAAAGGAATAATTATGCTNCGTATTGTGATGGTTTAATTGTCGAGTCCCCTACTTTAACAGTTAACCCTTCTACGAACTTGGCGTTGTTTTGACTTGAAAATACTATGACCTCGGTTTTGTCGGTGTTAAGTTTGAGCATATTTGTATTCATCCACGAGATGATATCTTGGAGGCACTTTTCAACTCGATTTAGTGTTTCATTTTGGGCTGCTCCATCGGTGGGTTCAAAGGAAAGGTAGAGCTGCGAGTCATCGGCGTAGAAGTGATGCCCGAGTCCATGTTTTTTGCAAATTTCCCCAACAGGTTTAGTATACATGGTATAAAATTTTGGACCTAACACAGATCCCTGGGGTACACTGAAGGTCAGCAGCACTGGTTCTGATACCTTGCCGTCAATGCTCACCGTTTGGAAGCGGTCAGATAGGTAGGAAGCTACCCACTGTAGTGGTTTTTCAGCAAATCCAAACAGTTGTTCGAGGCGGTTTAAAAGGGTTATGTGGTCGATGGTGTCGAAAGCGGCAGAGAGATCCAGCATAACAAAGACAGTGACCTTTTTCTTATCTAATGATTGTAGGACATCGTTTTGAACTTTTAACAAAGCTGTTTCTGTTGAGTGAAACTTCCTGTATGCAGACTGGTTTTCTTCATTTAAATTGTTTTCTGTCAAATGTTCATCTATTCTTTTACTGACAACTTTCTCCAATAATTTTGAAACATATGGCAGATTCGAAACCGGGCGATAGTTTTGTAGTGTTTCTTTGTCTAAGGTGGGCTTTTTTAATAAAGGTCTTATACGTGATGTTTTAAAGGATCTTGGCACACTTGCCGTTTCCATCGAAAGATTGATGATTTTTGTCAGTATTGGTAGCAGTTCAGTTTTGCATTCTTTCAGGAGCCAAGTTGGAATAGGGTCAAGCTCGCAAGATTTATTTGGGGATTGCATAATGATTTTTTCAACTTCTTCCTCAGTTGTCGGACGGAAATGTGTCAAACTGCATGTTTCTGCTGTTGGGTTATTATCATTACTCTGTTTTGAATTTGCATGAGATAGGGCATGTTCAGAAATATCTTTTCTGATACCTTTAACTTTATTTATGAAAAAATCATTGAAATCTTGTGCTAACTCATCGGATGCTTTGCCAGACGGGAGAGCTATTTCAGATGGGCCATCTAGTAAGTGTTTTGTGATTTTGTGCATGCTCTTTTGATCACGGCCACAGGATGTTACTTTATCTGAATAAAAATCTACGCGTGCTTTTTTCAACATTTTGTTCATTTTGGCGCAGTGGTTTCTATAAATTTCATGATCAATAGTGAGTCTCGATTTTAGCCATTTTCTTTCCAAATTTCGTTTGATATGTTTAGCTTCATGAAGCTCATCTGTGTACCACGGGCAAGTCGGCCGCAGGGTTATAGATTTTGTTCTTAGTGGAGCATGTTTGTCTACCAAAGCTGAAAGTTTTGTATCATAAGTTTGGACAAGGGTTTCAGGGTCATGTATATTTTCAAATTGTATTTCTGACTCTGTGATATCCTGTTTAAATTTTTCAATATTGATCTCTCGTAGTTTCCGAAAGGTTACAGTTTTTCTTACCGGAGCTGGTTTTGATGCTCTTGCATTGAAGATGACGGCATAGTGGTCTTTAGAAATGTTTCCTGAGCTGACTGAAAGTCCAGGATCGGTAACAACTACGTTGAATACCGTATCCACAGTGTCCCTGGTGATCACAACGTCCAGAGTGTGTCCTCGTACGTGTGTTGGCTCTTTTACATGCTGCATCATACCAAAAGAATGGAGTATGTTATTGAATTTTAGAGTATCTTTATCAGACGGATCGTCAAGGTGGAAATTTAGATCGCCGGTCAAAATGATGTTTTTATCTGTTGTTGCATATTTTGATAAAAACTGGGACCATTCTTCCTCTAAGAAAGTACTTGATTTCAAGCCATTGTTGTTTGATGGAGGTGGTCTGTAGATTACTGCCAATCGTAGAGAGTAGTCTTTAATCTTTACACTACAGTCCATGTGTTCAAAGGTAGTGAATTGTTTGTCTTTAGTTGAAGTCAGGACTTTTATTTCAATGCTAGTCTTGTGTATTAAAGCAACTCCGCCCCCACGGCGACCACTGGGACGAGGTACATGTTTTATTTGGTAGCCTTCAGATAAGAGCTCGGTAAAGCAGGTTTTATCTGTCGATGTGCCAAGCCAGGTTTCTGTTATGGCTACAAGATCAAACTCATTAGTTGATATAAAATGGTTGAGAGACAGGGTCTTGTTTTTTACAGATCTAGGATTTATGTTGCATATTTTGATGTTTTTCTGCCCGCTTACGACGATTTTAGCTTCAATTTTGACTTTTATAAGGTTATCATGAATGGTCGTCTTTTGGGCGGTTTGCTGAGGTTTTGCTGTATTTGTCAAGTTACTGGTTATTGTAGGAATTACTCTTGGTAGTAATTTAATATTCTCCAAGTGAACACCCTGGTTTATGTCATGATTTCGTTTCAGCTTATGTTTACCGCCCCGGGCGCCTCTGTATTTCAGAATACCGTATGATTTCAATAGTGACAGAGTTTCATTGTCCGGTTTTATCAATTTTCTATCCACACCTGCACAATGCAGTAATTGATCTCTATTGTACTGAATGAACGACATAATCCCCTGATTTTTCGCTCACTAAAAGGTAACAATTTATGTACAACGTATAAAGTTATATACACAATATTTATGAGACTATTTGTATCGAATTAATTTACTAATTAAAATGAAAAAACTAACTACAAATAAGCAAATAGTACTTAGCTATGTGTTCATGTAAGACTGTGACGAAAATCCAGATTCTACAAGTCCAAATAATCACTTAAATCCAACGTTTTATCAGAGCTAAATTTTTGCAGCCGACACTTGGCGCACTTTTGGTGGTTCGAGACACGCAAAACAAAGATATTGGCAATCTATTCCTTTTGTCTTCTTGTTGAAATCAAATCTCTTGTTACGGAAAATAAACCATCTTTACAACCAGAATACAATCATACAGTTTGTACAACACTGGTGGATTTTGAACTGTTTTGTTACTTGCTCACCAATTATTTAAAAATTCATATGCTAGGGTCAGTAAACGTCCGTATGTGCTTATCAATCATAAAATGCCACTATGATAATAAGGTCAATGTTTTTATACTTTGTATGTGCATGAACTATATTATAATGCATTACGAAATATCATGAATGTATTGAGAAGGCTTGGTTAGTGTTTAAAATACCTAAGTTTATTTATCCAAGTTTAGATTACGTTAAACCAACATCACACTGGTTCGTGTCCTCTTTATGACCAAAGAGGTAAGTGTTTGGAAAACACTAGTGTGATTTTCTCAAAGATATCAAAATACGTCAACCATCACGCCGGAGGTCCTGCTATCTGTAATCTGACATGCATTCACGTATACGAATACAAATACATGCACACATACAATCAAAAACAGGATTAACAAAGCGCTGTATTGTGGCATCAAGTTAAATGGAAGCACAATAGATCAGACCCTGGTCAAGGGATCGGAAAAGAAAACTTTGTTGAGAAATGAATGAACCTTATTATTTTTTTTCCAGAGGCCACTTACAGTCATCCTAGCCTTTAAGGCATCAGGTATCTGTTCAGTTGAAAGCACTTTCATGGCATCAGAGAAGCTGAAGCCGAGTATAACATATTGCAACGACAAGAAGTCAATTGAAGCATCCTCATCAAAAGCCTATTCAGAAGCCCTCTAAACTATTTGGTTATCCATCTCCTAGCTTACCGCCTTTACCATCGAAACAAGAGAAAGGAAGTGGTATTGTAATTCCTTGTAACTATATCCTAACAGTTACATATACTTATACACATTTAAGTATGAAAATAATAAAAACTTCTTTTATGACAATAAAATTGTATAAGTGTCAGTGCACACTTTCACATATATAGTCATGAGCGGACCCATGGTCTAGTGGTAATCCACTGGTGCCAGAACTCAGGGGTCGAAGGTTTGGTATTTCTCATGAGAAGTAAAGCCGAGGTACATTGTACCTGTTGCTTCACACCACAGAAAGACACAGGGTCGTCACTGGAATGGGTTTTCTCATGTATCTCGCACTATCCCCTGTAACCTAACTAACATGTCTTCTCGGGGCAATGGTCAGATCGGAAATCAATTATAATACAAAATTATATGCAACAATTCATTTCACATTATTTCCAATGTCTGGTCAAGCCAAATGAGCCACTTCCATCCATGGGAACAGTAAGCTTCTCTAACGGAAGAACTACTATAGTGCTTGAACATTCGCTGATTAAGAGCTATCAAGCCTCCAGCCACAGAACCTCTTACAAAACTACGTATTGACAGAGAGTACACCAACATTGAGGACAAATGTGCCTGTCTTGTAAGGATTCCAGTGCTGTGTATTTTTTAAAGAAAACTTCTTAGCTTGGTTACAGACCACGGTAGGCAATTGAAATTGTCAGATTAAGCTGGACTTCCCATGGGTCGCTTTATATGTGTGTTAGCGAGTTGCTTCTATAGCAAACAGAATAATGGTGGAGAAATATGCGCTATTTGGTTATCAATCTCCTTGCTTTCCGCCTTTACCATCGGAACAAGAGAAAGGAAGTGGTATTGTAATTCCTTGTAACTATATCCTAACAGTTACATATACAAACTACACTGCACAAATATAAACTGATATTCTTTCTTCTATGCAAGAAGAACATGCACACTGAATATAGTTATT
>VMBQ01005957.1:13134-59546 GCA_007657795.1 Dreissena rostriformis | reverse complement strand
AATAAATATACTAGACATCCCTTATTTTGGAAATAAATTGATCCAATTAATAAGGATGGGAGAGTCCACTCCGCATAAATGGGTTAACCTAGTGACATATTTTTTTATCCGAATTCAATCTTGGACTAGATATTGTCTAAAAAAAAAATCAAATCCTGTGTCATAACAATTGAATAATAAATGTGGCTTCTATAGTGCTAACATGGCTTTCTTATATTTGACCTAATGANCCCATTTATGCCTAGCGTCTAGAAAAAAGGCCTTGGCAAACAGTGTAGACCCAGATGAGACGCCCCATGATGCGGCGTCTCATCAGGGTCTGCGCTGTTTGCTTAAAGGAATTTCTGTAAGAAATATTCTAAATATAGAAATAAATATACTAGACATCCCTTATTTTGGAAATAATTTGATCCAATTTATAAGGATGGGAGAGTCCACTCCGCATAAATGGGTTAACCTCGTGACATAGTTTTTTATCCGAATTCAATCTTGGACTAGATATTGTCTCGAAAAAAAAATCAAATCCTGTGTCATAACAATTGAATAATAAATGTGGCTTCTAGAGTGCTAACATGGCTTTCTTATATTTGACCTAATGACCTTATGTTTTACCTCACATGACCAAAATTCAAACTGGCATAGAAGCAAATACAAACATTTTTGTCTAAATTTCATCGAGATGTGACCTGGCGACACTAATTGTTAACCCCACTTGACGACCAAATTGAGAATTTGGCACAGATATGTGGCATATTCTGAGAAAACTGGGCAAAATGCTTGTGCGTAAATTGTCATCCCAGATTAGCCTGTGCAGTCCGCACAGGCTTATCAGGGACGACAATTTCCGCTTTTATGGAATTTTTCGTTTAAAAGATGTCTCTTCTTAGCAAAATCCAGTTTAGGCGGAAAGTGTCATCCCTGATTAGCCTGTGCGGACTGCACAGGCTAATATGACACTTTACGCACAAACATTATGCCCAATTTTATCAGAACACGCCACATATTGTCAAGTTAACCATTCAGATCATGATTGAGTCATGACTTAGCTAAGGGTTTTTCTAGGATTTGACCTGATGCAGTGCTCAAGCTAGGCCTAAATGGACAGTCCCAGTACCCTGCCACCCAGTCCAAAAGACAGAAGCCAAACATAAAATACATACTCAAGTGAGCTATCAATTGCACATGCACAAATTCTTATCATAACTAAACAAGGATATCACTAAAACTGATAGATGCTCACCAATGATGCTTTAAGTTTATAAATATATGGGTTAATTGCGTGAAAAAAAAAGAAAGAAAAAAGTGACCTTGAGAAAATCTATTATTAGCCTTCATGACCTTGACCCCAGTGACCTCAAACCCCCTCAAAAGGTAGAGGTCCGTGCAAGGTACCTACATGCCAAATATGTAAGAGATCGGTTAAGTATTGAAGGCTCTATGAGAAATTGTGACAAAAGTGTGATGTACGGAAGTACGGAAGTACAAATTGGCAACTATATGCTCCCCATATATATATATATGGGGAGCATAAAAACATGTATGTTCACACCAGGGATCATATTTTCCCACAACATCAATCGGTCTGGATTTAAAATCGGGGGGAAAAGTANTCAAACATTGTGTAGCATAATAACATCACCACCTAAGTGCACGTGTACAATCGGAGATGTTTAACTAAAGAAAGTGATAGACCATGAAATGGACAAAGAGAAAAATTTGGTCTAGTTGAAATCAACTTTTTTTTAAGATTTCAAACTGTGGTTTCTGATAAGAGCTCTAACATTTAAACAAAGTATGTTTATAACAGAAAAACAAATGTGTTTACAAAACTAAGTCAACAGAATAATTAGCATTGAAAATCTGATAAGATCATGAAACTGTTGCTGTTTTATTAGTGACTTGAGACTGAAGTTCACTCAAACAGACTTTAAATACAATGAAAATGACTTAACATAATGTGGTGCTGCTAAAAAAAAACTCAGAACTTTTGATGCTATTGTGTAAACGTTTAAATATGTTTTGAAAAAAAATGTTAATACTAAATAATTAATTCCTTTTCAAATTTAAAAGAGCAATAGCAACACCACAAACTTACATTTCAATGTTTTATTTCTTTTATATAACTTCTGTAAGAAGAACACATTTGAGACCATGTCATGTTAAGAACCAGTACAGATGCACTTATTTTGTATGAACAGATATTGAGAATATTGCCCAAAGTTCACTGCTAACAGCACTGTAAGGAGCAATAAATAAATCAATACTGAACACTCTGAACACCAACAGCTCTAAGAACTTGACTACAGGTACTCAAACTTGAGTTAGCAATAGGATCCTTCACAGTCAGTATCGTGTTCTGAGAAAACTGGGCATAATGCTTGTGCGTAAATTGTCATCAATTCCCGCTTTTATGGAAATTTCCGTTTAAATGATGTCTCTTCTTAGCGAAAATCCAGTTTAGGCGTAAAGTGTCGTCCCTGATTAGCCTGTGCGGACCTCACAGGCTAATCTGGGACGACACTTTACGCGCATGAATTTTGTCCAGTTTTCTCAGAACACGACACAGTCATGTTCATGGCTTTACTGCTAGAAAAACATAGCAGGGTATTGACTGTTCACATTTTCATTAAGCTAGTGGCATTAAGAGTGAATATTTAATGAACAAACATACTGTCATAAACTGGAGCCTGTCACAAGTGAAGAATACCCCTGGAGCCCCATGATGTTATAGGTAGCAAGTTGTAAGAATCATGTTAAAGAAATACAAATTTTAATATGGGAATACAATAAGCCATTTTTTACGTAGGATAATAACAAGAGGGCCATGNCCCCTTGAACATATGTAAATTGTGTGACGCGATGTGAGCGCATCGAGCACTTTTCTTATTCAACCAATCGTCAATTAACTCTAAATTTAGATTGATGCAATATGTTACAATATGTTGAAAATCAGTCGAAAACGAAAGTTAATTTATGTGAAACATCGATGCGTAGTGGTCAGCATCCAATTTGTTTGATGTACAAAATAGGTGTTTTAACAGGTTTTATAACCTTAGGTGGTATAATACACATGATAATTAGTGTCATTGGCGTTTATTTCTGTATGATACATCTTTCGATAGCAATTAGAGACCCCTTTCATAAAAACACTGTGGTGTGAATGCCTGATAAAATCAATAATTTGCCGATAAATCGCCGATAAGGTGTCAAAAACCACACTGGTCCACTCGAGTAGCAGAAGGGGGTTGTTAATTGGGGGCAATACAGGGATTAGCGATAGTAAATTTTAGCCAGACTGTGCTTGAATAACAAATTTTATTGGGAACTTATAGACTTTACATTGTTTTTTTTTATGAATGTTGGGACAGAATCGGACCGACTGTTTGGGATTTTCAATCGGTCTTTCATGACCCCATTCGGTCAAGGACCGACAAAACCGAAAAAAATATGATCCCTGGTTCACACATTTTAAATAATTTGTCTAACAAATTTGTGTCTACGGACAGACAGACGCACAGACAAACAGATAGCCGTATATGGGGAATCCAGTATACCACCTCTACTTCATTGCGGGGGATTGGGGAATGACTAGAGAATATTTTGTCAAGACTGTTTTTGTTGTGCTGAAAACCTGAAGCAGTTTTGTGTGATTCCCAGCAGTGATCAAGGATATTTAAAGTAACAACACAACAATTGGTAATACAACAAAACAAATTATCATTCTTTACTTTAGTCATCTGAAAGCCAAGGACATGTCCACTTGACCAAATTCATTTGCCTTAACTTGTCCCAAATACATGGAACGAACCAATGGAAATGATAGCTACATATTTCATCTGGTCGTTTGGAAGGAAAACCAGGTGATTACAATACATAAACAAGAGATGTGTTTGTCAGAAACACAATGACCCTTAATGCGCCACTTTGATTTTTTTATTTTTTTTACCTTTGACCTTGAAGGATGACCTTGACCTTTCACCACTCAAAATGTGCAGCTCCATGAGATACACATGCATGCCAAGTATCAAGATGCTGTTATCAATAATGCAAAAGTTATGACAAAACTTTACCCTAGGTTAAAGTTTTAAGACAGACAGACAGACAGACAGACAGACAGACACACACAATGACGGACAGACAGACAGGCCAAAAACAATATACCCCCTTTTTTTTTTTAAAGGGGGCATAAAAAAGACAACAATGTAGACATTGTTTTTTTTTGCCGTTGTTGTTTTTTGTTGTTGTTTTTTTTTAGGGGGGGGGGATTTAATATTTTAATTTCTGAATTGAGTTTCATCAACTTGCACTTTCAGGCAGACAAGTAAAAAAAAAATTTTGTTCAAATTCCAAATAGGATTTTCCTTATCCTGTGCTTCATGCAAGTGAGTAATTTCAAAGACTGTATTAATGCTATTTTTTGTTTGTTAACTTATTTAAAAGTTATTAAGAATTGTAAGCAAAAGAAGAAGGGGAGATCATTTTCAGGCAGCCAGTTAACAACATGAACCTATGAACCTTGCTATGGGACCTCTATTTTGACATACCAGTGATTTCAAGAATAAGGTACCTGGGCACACAAATGTACTCGTCCTCTCAATCTGCCCTTTTGATACATAACACCCTGACTCAAATGTGAATACAAACTCATATTCAGGAAATTTAACATAATAATCATGTGTATCTATAGTCAACAGCAGTAAAGCATGGTCTTAGAGTGGGACTAAATTGAGACTGAAAATTTTGCAGGCAGACAGAGACTTGGTCTGGAACGCTGGACCTCTACCGCTGACCATGGGAGTGCTTGCTGGACTTTACTTCCCAGAACCCCTACAACCTTTCCCAAAGTGACTGCCACAACACAAATGCTGTTGTTCTATAAGCAAATGAGTGCCAATGGAACTGTCATTTTCTCCCATAGTTCCATTCATAAAACCTGGCCAAATTTTATGGCAAGTTTTTCAAATGGTTTTGACAATGACAATATTATGTGGCCCATCGTTTTTATACCTAAAGAAAAGCTCCACCAACTAGTGATGGGCACTCAACACAGGTAAACCTATAAAAACATGTGGAAATGGATCACGCTTTGGCCTTGGTCCAACCCACTGTGTCAGAACCAGACAGCTGACCAGACAAAAGATTTTGTTATCACCAAATAAACATATGCGTTTGCTTAGCTAAAACGATAAAAAAAATCAATAGTGCTGATTTTGATTTCATTGAGTTTGTTTGTGCCTTACTAAGTGCGAAGCAGATACTGTGATGTCAGAAATAATCCCTCACAGTATGGCCCTCTCATCTTAAACAAAAGGCCAATTAGTGATCTGATAACGAACAATGCCCTTCGGGCTTGTTGGTACGTAATCTGATGACTTAATATGCTCAAGTAATGTAGCAGACCAGATTTCTTGTGATACAGATTACCACAACATACAGTTATGGTGTCAGTAATGAAATTAGCAACTTTGAAAAATGTGTCGCCACTTTCAGAAATGTTGCAAATTACGACAATGGCGATAGGCAGCGAAACCCGTGGATGTACAAGACACAGATTCAGGTTTAACACACAATGTTTTGGTGGTGCCACAACTTTGTGCTACTGTCAGTTGCGGTTCTTATGTTGACCTTGAAATCAGGACGCAAGCTTGAAGTAAGGTAGATGCAGCTATGTTGAGACTAATGCTTAACTACTATAATACTAGCGAACAGGTATTAAATGGATAACCTGCTTAGCTTTTGAGAAAAACTTACGCCCAATATCAACGAAACGACAGTAGCTTAATTAAGAAAAATGACGAGCTAAAAATAAAAAATTAACTAGTTGAAGATCCTTAAAATACAGACTTAAAGTTTTGACCCATACCTGATCCTGAAGCAGAAGTTGTCCTTTGTGAATTTCCAAGGAACATCACCGTGAGAAGATGAGGGTATGTGTTTTCTAGAGCAAAACATAAACCCTTAAATGCTAGATTGTTCTTGTTCAGTAAAATATCAAGAATTTTGTCGACTCTTTCTTTGTTGACAGTCAGTTTATTGATTTCTGTGACTTCTGCATTGCTCAACGTTTCTGCGCTTTCTAAAATCGGCAACAAACGATCGGCATCCACAACCGCAGAAAACTTCAGTCTATGGAGTTCAATAAGCTCTTTATATTTAGCTTCCATTGCCACTCATATAAAAACTTCACAACCATACAAATTTACAACCGTTTGAAGTTTCTTTTCACTCAGATCTGTTGTTATCGTGTGTACGTCAGCCATGTTGGCCGATGAATATATCAATAGGGTTGTGTTCGGTTACATTCTGTTTCATCAAAGTGTCATTTCGATAGCAGCCAGTGAACATGAATAACAAACCATGCATAATCCATCGCCTTTCAGTAACAGACGTATTTATATCAAAAGAAGAGTGCATTGTCTTTTTTAGAGAAGCCATAAAGTATAATATTAATAAACGCTTAACAATTGTAAACACTACATCATTAACGAATCGAATTCGACCAATTAACAGCTGATCGGTCATCAAGTTAATTAATTTAATCCATAAAATTAAAATTAAACATATTATAATATATTCTTTATTATGATTCCAAGATCTTTAAATTAAGACTTTATTATAAAATTTAAATGCATTTGTTCTCTAAATGCGGTTACACAACAGTAATTGTATTCGGCACATACTGCTTTTTGGGGTTACCTCCTCTACGGGTTATTTAGGTTCATTCCGCGCCGGAAACTGTGTTTTATGAGGAACCGGAATCTGTCCCAGAACTCTTACCTAATGAACTTACTAGGCTCATGTAAGTTGAGGTGAATTTTGAATAAAAACTGCAATTTCCAGTGATTGTGCTGTGGGTGGAAACCGAACTACCCGGAAATGCCACCTGTCAAGTATGATGACAACCAATCAATTTCACATGCGCCCGAAATAAGAATTGAACCAGGGTCACATAGGTTAGAAGCACATGTACAAACCACAGTGCTCATCGAACACTCCTCAAAAGAGCAGCTGCCTATTTACATCTACCAATTGAATGATTGTATACACCATTTCATGGGTGGCTTTGTCAATCTACACAAGTGCAGATTTTGATTACAAGTAAAAACAAATTTCAAACAGTTTCCATATCATCGGGATAATAGTTTATTGGAGACAACATTTTCTAAGAACAATTAAGCAAACCATACAACAACAGAAACTGTATCAGAAGAGCAACTAATGAATCTTCAGAATTTATATCAGGGGATACATTTGTGTTCTTATCCACTACTTTTATAACAGTCCTAGAACTTTCTAGACCTTCTCCATGGCTCTGAACAAGTGATCAAGTTTCCCACAAGAGATATACACACACTACACATATTCGTGGCACACACGCCACCTCTAGTCATACGCAGCAAACCAATGCCAGGAGTAAGTGACCACGACATTGAATTCCTAGAAGTAGCAACAAAATTCCTAAGAAAGCGCCTACCACAGCGTAAGATACTTCTATGGAACAAAATGAATGTCGAGGATACCAGAGCTTATACAAATTAATTCACCTCCACCTTTACACACGAAAACACTACGTCCACTGACATAAAGGCCCTATGGAAGACCTGGACAGCTGTATCTCCATCATGGAAGAAAGAAATACCGTAAAAAATGACATCAAGTAGATTCGACCAACGCTGGATCAACACAAAGGTAAATGCCTATCAAGGAGGTAAACGAAAACCTACAGAAAGGCTTAAAGTATAGGCAGCTCCAAAAAGACACACAACAGGAATGCAAAAAGGCATACAATAACTTTGTTATGGACTTCGTCACCAGTGACAAAAATCTAAAAAGCTGCATTTTTTCATCAGCAATAAAATATGCGAGAGTTCCGGGGCCCAAATCTTCAAAAACAACGGTGTCGCTTATAGTGACCCAAAGAGCTAATTTGAGATCATAAACTCACATTTCAGCATTGTCTTCACTGAAGAAGACCTCTCCAACACTCCAACAATGGATTCAGACAAATACCCCACAGTATGAGCATTCGATATCACCGCAAACAGAATTAGAAAACGTTTACTGGACCTAAACCCCCAAAAGGCACAAGGACCAGACGGACTTCCACTAAGATTCCTGAAGGAATGTGCAAGTTTAATTGCCGCTGCACTGGCCTTAGTGTTAAAGCCTCCCTCACAAAAGGTCGAGAACCCGATGACTGGAAGCATGCTATGGTCACTCCAATAATCAAGAAAGGTGATCGCACAGCTCCTGCGAATTACATGCAAATATCCCTGACCTTAGTCTGTTGGAAGACCATAGAGCATATTGTCCACAGACAGGTCATGAAGCACCTGGAGTACCATGGTATACTCACTGACATTCAGCATGGTTTCAGAAAAAAGACGTTCCTGCGAAAGCCAGCTTGTACTTATGATACAATATATTGCCACAAGTTTGGACGACGGGGATCAGATTGTTGCGGTGCTACTTGATTTTAGCAAAGCCTTCGACAAGGTACCCCACATGCGACTCTTTATCAAGCTGGACCACTATGGGATCCGCAAGGACCTGCTAAAGTGGATAACAAGTTGCCTCAGCAACAGAAGCCAGAGAGTCCTTACTGAAGGTCACACCTCATCGTCTGCCCCTGTCACATCAGTTGTCCCAAGGTCTCTGTCCTTGGTCCCCTTCTTTTTCTACTGTATATCAATGACATGCCAGGAAGAGTAGCACTTCACCATTTTTTTTGCTGATGACAGCCCACTGTTTCAAAGGATCCGAACGACTGAAGATACAGTCACAATGCAAGAGGATCTGTAATAATTGAAACAGTGGAAGAGAAACTGGCAGATGCAATCCATTCCATCCAAATTTGAGACCATCCACATCACCAAAAAGCGGAATCCAATCAAGAGGCCATTAACTCGCAAACGTCACAAGTGAGAAGCACTTAGGGGTCATACTGCACGAAACACTGCATTGGAACAGCCATGTTGATGAGGTCCCAAAAAAAGACAACAACACTCTTATCTTCTTGAGAAGAAACATCCCAAAATGCCTAGCTGATGTTAAGACCCAATGCTACGCAGCGGCCAATCCTGGAGTACATATTGACAGCATTGGATCCATATACTGCGGCAAACATAGCCAAGCTAGAAGCCGTACAGCGCAGCACTGCCGGATTTGCTACGGGGACTACAAGACAACAAGCAGCACAATCCACATGATCGCCTCCCTAGGATGGCAATCCCTGCAATTAAACTCTTCGTGCTGACTCCCGACTGGTATTCATGTACAGGATAACCCATTACCTGATCGCAATACCAGCCAACCTGTACCTCCACCTAGCTACTGTGTCCCTACAGTACGGAATCAGGATAGTGCCATCTATAATCTCGCCCTTCTTTCATCAAGGGCGACACACGAAGCGATACACGATATTTTGCGCGACACACGAAGCGACACACGATATTTTGCGCGATACTCCAAGCGACACGCGATATTTTGCGCGACATACGAAGCGACACACGATATTTTGCGCGATACACGAAGCGACGCACAAGAATGTACCATGAGGGAGAAAAATATGCTTCCTGATCCCATTCTGTCGAACAGACCTGTAGAAACACTCCTGCTTCCCAGCAACCATCCGACTCGGTTGCCGGTAGCATTCTCCACAGCCGAGTCCTCGGACAGCTTCAAGGTAGGACTGGTCACTCTGAATTAGACCACAAACAGTTTTTATCTGATTTTATTCTGCACTTTTGTTTTCGTTGCCACACAATGACCTTGTACAGTCACGGTGCGTCTATGTTCCAGAGGAGGCCTACACTTAATTGGAAGAAGAAGAACATGATACCAACTATAAACATACAATAATTAAAACTGGAATCACTGTCTTGCAATCGTCAATGTTAAGCATTGTGGGTTTAAAACAAGACATTCAAATAACCTTAAATAAAATCAGTTGTGCATTAAATTGACGTAAAAATACCACTGATGTATACGATAGAATAGGATGGGATAGGATAAGATTTATTTTAAGTCGGCAAGACAAATACAGACAGTGAACATAAGCCATTTAGGCTTTTGAACCGACTATATAAACATGTGTATAAATGTAACAAATATAAAACAGCTAAATATGGAAAGCTTGCACTTATAAAATACAATCTCTAATTAAACCCTAAACTGCTTAACAAAAATACTACTTGTTTAGTTCCTATTCAAAAATCTACCATATTCACTTCATATACATCGTAATCTCGCTCAAACACGATTGATGCATTGTTAACGTTCAAAACCTTGCGGAGCAGAAGTTGCATTGAGAAAATCTTACTGTTTATTAACCGCATTACTACGGTCGTGTTAAGGTAGTAAATACCTTTACCCAAGATTGAAATGCCCGTATATTGATAGTTGGATGTTTTCTGATTTTACCGCATACAAGTTCGACTACTTGTTTACGTTTTGATATTCATCAATGTTATTTTATTAAAACAATTCACAACAGCATGGATGCAGAGACAGATGAGTTTAGTGGGACAGATGAGCGGCCTTTAAGTACCAGTGCCGAACTAGATTATGAGTCTGACGAAAGCGGAGAAACAGGCGACGGTTCTGACAGAGATGAAGTCTTGTCCCAGCTGTCTGTCAGTTCAGCCAAACCAGTGAAAGGCGAATCATTCTGTGATTGTTACAAAACTGGCAGAGAAAAAGAGTGTGTCTGTGGAGAGGATGATTCATGTAATTAGTTATTCAGTATGCAAGTGGAACTTTTTTGCCTGGGCCGGCTAGCCAGTTGATATAGCGCTGGATAGTATAATAGTCTTATTTATAAGACGTGCAAAGAATTTAGAGATACTTTTTATATGTATTATTTTGTATGTGGTACTCTTTAAGTTTACTAATATGTGCCCTGGGTACCGGAAATACACTTAAAAGCACCTGGCCAAACTCTGCCCGGGATACATTGTACTATACTTAAGAGTACCCGGGGTATTTTTAAGAAGTACCTTCTTCTTCCCTTACAGCACTCCTTCTAAATAGAAGATTTTTTGCCGGCACCAATTGGTTAAGAGGTGATAAAAACTGTACAAAGGTGTCACCTGAGCTGAAAATGACCAATTGCGGTTGTCTTAATTGTTCTTTGTTATCTCAGATACTACTTAAGTACTTTAAAGTACCCTAGGTACCCTTAAGTATACTACTAACTTCCCTGGTTATAGAAAAAACGGTTAAAGGTATTGGGCCCTACTCCGGGGAACTTTTTACCCCCCGCCAAAGGCGGAGGGATATAGAATAAGCGTTGTCCATCTGTCACAAAACTTCAGGGCTATATCTCAGAAACTATATAAGATATCAGCATGAAATTTCATGGGTGTATAGATTTCAATAAAGAGAAGTGCCATGCACAAGAACCATAACCCTAGACCTTAAATAAGAGATATTGCCCTTTGTTTTTGTAATGTATAATGTATTTATTCAGGGCTATACACACATGTATCTCTGATACCGAACAAGACTTCAACATGAAACTTAATGGATGTTATAAAAAACAGTATTGGTATCAATGAAGAGAAGTGCCATGCTGAAGAACCATAACCCTTCAATTTCTTAAATAAGAGTTATTGCCCTATGTTGTATTTGTATGATGTAACTTTTCAGGGCTATCTCTCAGATACTCTACAAGATTTCAACATGAAACTTCATGGGTGTATAGATATCAATCAAAAGAATTGCAATGCATAAAACAACAACCCTTCACTTCATTATTATTTTAGGATTATACCGTTTATCAAGGGATTTGTACCCATCCATAAACAAAATTTATATGGCGGCGATCTCAATTCACCTCATTTGCTTGTAAGTATATTTTCCGTACCCGCCGTAAATTGTAGTATACTTAAAAGTACCCTTAAGTTGTACATGAGCGGACAATGCCCAATTGAGCGTTACTAATTACAAAATATATATTTTTAAATTCACAAATTTGTATGAAATGACCAAATGTTGAACGTTATGAAATATTTATATTATGAAGTGACCATACCAGACTTATTCAATAAAAGATGCCAACATGGTTGCATTTAAGAAAATAATCTGTTGAGGTCAAAGATTTTACTTTGAATAAACATATTAAATTGGTTTAAATAGAGTAAATTTTTTGCCACCATTTACTTGATTTCAATATTTTTTATTAGCTCGGCTGTTTTCGAAGAAAACCCGAGGTATTGTCATAGCCAGCTCGTCATCACGCGTCGGCCGTCCGCGTCGTCCTTAAACTTTAACAAACTTTAACATTGGCCATAACTTTATCAATATTGAAGATAGCAACTTGATATTTGGCATGCATGTGTATCTCATGAAGCTGCACATTTTGAGTGGTGAAAGGTCAAGGTCATCCTTCAAGGTCAAAAGAGCGTTGGCACCCGGTCTGCGGTGCTCTTGTTTTTGTTATTGTTTTTACAGACACCAAAAAATCAAACTAAGCAAACAAATAAAATTGATATTATTAGATAACATGTTTTTATGGGGAACTGGATATTTATATGGGGCATTTTGCCCTCAGCTCAGTTACGTCAAGAAATTGTGATATTTGTTATTGGAAAAATTCACCCACATGCATGCTTTCTATTGAACATTTTCCTCAAAAGACTTTTCGTCTTAAATTATCTTTTGATCATGGACATTTTAATGTGATGATAGTACAATCCTCTTGACTGCGCACAAAAAAGTCGTCAGCAGAGTGGCCATGAATGTTTCTGGTGCCAAGACCTTCTCTTCCCCTGTTTGTCCTGATGTGTTAGGCTGTACTATGCCTGATTCATGACCCGACTGGCCACCCCTCTTCTTCCAGTTCAGACAGTGATACCGCTTATAAGTTGCTTGCAAATGGACAATTTGGCTTTTTCTTCTGTGCTGATTGGGATGTCGTAGACCATCATGGGCCAGATCAGTGTGGGTAGTAGATTAAAATACTTCCCAAGGAGGTGGATTGTGTTAATTCTCCTCAACCGTCATCCCCTGCTTGTGAAGCCTTTCTGGGACGTTTCTATCTGAAAGTTGAATCAAATCTTTTCCTCAAACACTTGATGGACTCGTCTGCTTCTGACAGAATTTTTTCCTTTGTCAGAAATGATTCCTTGCCCATGCAAATGTGTCTGGGTGGTGACTGTCATGTCATCAATATGTCCCTGGTTTGATGGAAGGCATGTATGTTGCATGTGATATTAAGTAACAATAATCGTTGATCAAACTTAAACACATCCCTTGGAATTTAGAGTCTTTTATACCAGCTGTTTAAGATTTTGTTTTTCTGCAAGACATGAAACAATTCTATAAAAATGTGAAACTCTATCCCGTCAAGCCTATGAAACTTGAAATGGCTCAAGAGCTGTTTAGAAAAGTACTACTGTCATAGATGAGCTGGACTAATTTCCAGCTTATAAAAATCAAGAAGCCAGGGACTATGTCCTCTGGCAATAATTCAAGAAGGGGCTAAGGCTGTGTATGCATATTTTATGATAAAATTGCTTATATATAAAGGGCTAATGTCCGTTTAAAAATAGCAACTGTGAATCAGCAACAATAATATAAATTAATCTATGCAATGTTTTGAATTAAGATATTATTACATCTTAGTATGTACACAAATTTAATCTGAGAAACAGTACCAATTGTTATCTTCCTTAGCTATTCGTACAGATCCAATTTTGTACCTTTACCCTTTGCATGCTGGGAAATTTGTCGTCTGCTAAAATGTCGTCTGCTGAATTTCTAAAATTAGCATTTTCTTTGATTTTTCTTCTAAGACCACTATGAGAATAGCAAACAGTTTGGATCCTGATGAGACGCCACGTTCTGTGGCGTCTCATCTGGATCCAAACTGTTTGCAAAGGCCTTTAAAATCCGGTTCCAGCGCTCAAAGGGTTAATTCTTTCAGACTTTGAATGGACATGGGACAGCGTGTCTAAGTCTGCTGCTAGTTTTCTGAAGCATGATCAGCGAGAAGTGGTGTTCCATGTGGACTACAGCTGCGGGACAGCCGCTGTACGTGGAAACCAACCAATGGTGGACGACCAGTACTACTGGGAGGTGAAAATGACCACACCTGTTTATGGCACGGATATGGTAAGCAGAGCCGTTAAAGAATGGTTAACTTAGCCAGCCAGTAACTGTATTCATATTAGTAGCAAATATCTCTGGGTTAGGAGAATAAATGCAAAGGCTGTTAAGATCTGATGATTTGGATGAAATTTTATTGAATATCTTTGAAGCTACAATTTTTAGGGTCATATTCCTTTTAAATGCTCAGAAGTCTTTAGTGGGTGATATTTTTCAGATGGTTGGAGTGGGAACAGTTGACTTGGATCTGAACAAATACCGCCACAAGTTCTGCAGCCTTGTAGGTAGGGATAGCGACAGTTGGGGCCTATCCTACACAGGCATGTTGCACCACAAGGGTCAGAAGCTGCCATATGCCAGCAAGTTTGGCCAGGGTACCATTATTGGAGTGCATCTCGATATGTGGCATGGAACTTTGTCATTCTATAAAAACAGAAAACCATTAGGTATGTCATGATTGTATCATATGGTACATGTCTTTTAGTGTCAGATTTTTGTTGAGGGATTGTATCTAAACTGACCACTTGAGCTAGGTGACTGCTTAAGTCGGGTGACCCTTAGGTCATGTTAGACTGTACCTAATAGTTACACGTAGTTTTTGAATTCTAACCAAAATGTTGATTTTGCATAGAGAACCTGATGACTTAATTAGTAATATATTATTGATTTGCTTTCCTGCAGAAACAAAGTTGATTTATTTGTGTCACTGTGTAGTCAGTGCTTTCCACAGGCCATATAACGGTCCCTCAGCGGGGCGCTTGAATTTCGAAATCAGAGGCCGCGGGGCGCCTGAAATTTTCCGATAAGTGTATTCTGGCAGATACTGCAGCTAGCCATTCTTGAGATCAAAGCGATATCGACTTCGCCGAAAATGTTGAAAGCCGATTTACGATCCTTTGACGCTTTACCCAACTAAAGCCTGCCTAAAGGCGGAGCGTCGTTGTATTGGAAAATCAATATTGGCCATGATAGCACACGCTGTGTATAAACGACAGCACTCGTAGGAAGGCAATACCTGCAGTTAAATCATGTCGACTACTCGTGACGTACATGTAATCGCCACAGAAATCTTGGCCGGTTACTTAGAAGACTGATGATGGCAACCGGCGGTAATCCTCATGGAAATCATGAATTTCATGCATAATACCGTCAAAACATTAATTCGACTAGTAAAGTGTTTAAACAAACTAGCATTATATTCATTACGCACTTGTTAATTTTTTGGTGAAATCCCAAATGAGGATAATTATGCCCCCCTTCGAAGAAGAGGGGGTTTATTGTTTTGCACATGTCCGTAGGTCGGTCCGTCGTCCACCAGATGGTTTCTGGATGATAACTCAAGAAAGCTTAGGCCTAGGATCATGAAACTTCATAGGTACGTTGATCATGACTGGCAGATGACCCCTATTGATTTTGAGGTCACTAGGTCAAAGGTCAAGGTCACAGTGACTTGAAATAGTAAAATGGTTTTCGGATGATAACTCAAGAACGCATACGCCTAGGATCATGAAACTTCATAGGTACATTGATCATGACTGGCAGATGACCCCTATTGATTTTCAGGTCACTTGATCAAAGGTCAAGGTCACAGGTACTCAAGAAAGTAAAATGGTTTCAGGATGATAACTCAAGAATGCTTAGGACCATGAAACTTCATATGTACATTGATAATGACTGGCAGATAACCCCTATTGATTTTCAGGTCACTAGGTCAAAGGTTAAGGTCAAAGTGACTCAAAACAGTTAAATGGTTTCCTGATGTTAACTCAAGAATACTTAGGCCTATGATCATGAAAATTCATAGGTACATGTACATTGATCATGACTGGCAGATGACCCCTATTGATTTTCAAGTCACTAGGTCAAAGGTCAAGTTCACAGTGACAAAAACGTATTGACACAATGGCTGCCACTACAACTGACAGCCCATATGGGGGCATGCATGTTTGTAATCCAAAACCCACTCCCGATTGTCGATGTTAACGCGTTTGTAATCTGAAACACTTCGGAATGTAAATGCTTACGCAACGTTAACATATTCTTGCTTGAAATAAGCAGTGTAAATTTATTTTGTGTTGACTCTTTGTCTCAATCAAAAGGGCGCGAAAAATATGCAGCATGTAAAACGTCGCTTCATTTGGGAAGCGTGGGTGTATTGATTGTTGTTTAAACACGCACACATCACGTCATGTGATTTACGCATGTTCAGTGGCATTTTTTTTTCAAATCTATTTATAGTCAAGTATGCCAGAAATTATTTGATACTTTAGAAAAATGGCAACATTTGTGTTCAAGAAATTATTGAGCACTTGTATCGGCAATATTCTACAGTAGTGTGTGTCAGAATCTTCCTCAGAAAAGTTATCTGGTTAAGTGTTTTGTCCACTGGTTAAGTCCAAATCAAAGATATCCATTTATGACTTACAGCTCTTTACTATCAAAAGGCTAATTCATTTCAACAAGGTAAATAATCCTGTGTTATTTAAAAAAAGCAAATTAATTATAATAGTCAACTTTGTTGACATCTAGCTAGATTCTAACTATCCATATGGGTTTGACTAGTAGGGCCAATGTGTCTGTAAGTATAAACAGCAAAACTGTTTCCTCTGATTTATTTGACTCCCTTCAAGCGTAAGTTTATATGCCATATGCGGCCAGCGTAGCTCCAAGCCAGCCTGCGCATCTGCACAGTATTGTTTGGATCTACCATGTCCGCTTATGGGGCCACGTGACCTTGCATGAATATATAGTGGACAGTGTAGCTCCATTCCAGACTGCGCAATTGCAAACACTGATTTGGAGCCACACAGGCTTCATTTGGCATAAGACTCATTTTCGCATGAAGCAGCTTATATGAGAATTAATTAATATGGTCTGATTAAACTTGATGTATACATACCTTATTCAACATTCATTACAGTGATGAAGTCATTCTAATTAAATGGCCAGAGTAGTTCCAATTGGAAAAAGTGGAGGGCCCAGCACGTATTTTAAAGTTAGATTTGTTTCATAAAGTTAAGATTTTATTTAGAAATTTAAAAAGACTAATGGCTATTAAGCCATTAGCATTACCATAGATGTATTTAAATAATGTTCATATTACCCAAAGTAATATATTCTGCCTATTTAAGTGTACTTTCATATATTTTTTCACAACAGGAATTGCATATAGGGGTTTACAAGGAAAGAAACTGTATCCAGTGGTCTCGTCTACGGCAGCTCGCAGTGGTATGAAAGTGATCAAGTGTAGATCCTTTAAGACATCGCTTCAGTTTATGTGCTGCCAAGTGCTGAGAACAGTTATTCCAAGACACCTGGATGTTCTACAGGTTATAGCCATGCCACCTGGACTCCGAGAATTCCTAGAGAATAACATTAGCTGGTTATTGCAGCCAAACCCTGTAGAAAGTATTGCACCTTCGTATTCTGACGTGTTTCGTAGTCGAGGAACCAAAAGAAAATATTCTAGTTCAGAAGAAGACTGTGATGACGGGCCATCAAGCAGTAAATCTTCAAGATAAACACATACTTTAGGGATGCACGTTTAGTGAATTTACATACTATATGTATATGGGAAATTGTGGTTTGCTGCAAACACTATGGAAACTGCATTTTGTTTTCACCAAAACTGTAACTCGTATGTACGGGCATTTGACTGTTTTAGATTTTAAGCGTACTTGTTGAATAGGTGTTTGTAAACGTCACTGATGTCGGGGGGTGAAGCATCTTTCTTTTATTACTTGTTTGAGATTATTTTATTTGTTTGTTAAGAAGTATTTGAAGGTCTGGTGTATTTTGGAATACTTAAAATTTTTGCAATAAAATGTTAAAAAATATTAAATGCTCTGGCAAATGTATCAATTTGTATATGTCCTGCATACATTTCACTAGACTATAGGACTAGCTTATTAGAAATTGTGTTTCTAAACTAGTTCGAACATACACTCAGTGATTTCATAAGATTTTAACCCTTTGCATGCTGGGCAATTTGTCGTCTGCTAAAATGCTGTCTGCTGAATTTCTAAAATAAGCATTTTCTTCGATTTTTTTTCAAAAAATACTATAAGAATAGCAAACAGTTTGGATCNTTTTTCGTTTAAATGATGTCTCTTCTTCTCGAAAATCCAATTTAGGCGGAAAGTATCGTCCCTGATAAGTGGAATGCACAGGCTTAGCTGGGACGACTGTTTACGCACATGCATTATGCCCAGTTTTCTCAGAACACGACACATATGGTCATAAAGTTACAAATTAAAACTATGTAAACGATACTTTTAATGCCCTCACGGAGATGGAGGCATTAAGCATTGCACTTGTCCGTCTGTCTGTCTGTCTGTACGACCAGAAGCTTGTGTTTTCAACTCTTCTTTAACTATATTGGAGATCTCGCTAAAACTTTTACAGTTAAATGACCTTAATTTGAAGATGATAGTCAAGAAAGAAATTTCGGCAGCAACGAGTTTTGACAGAATAATGGCACTTTGTTTTTAAACTTAAGTATATATAGTCCCAAAATTGTGTGTTTAACCCTTTGCATGCTGGGAAATTTGTCGTCTGCTAAAATGTTGTCTGCTAAATTTCTATAATAAGCATTTTCTTTGATTTTTTTTCAAAAAATACTATCAGAATAGCAAACAGTTTGGATCCTGATGAGACGCCACGTTCTGTGGCGTCTCATCTGGATCCAAACTGTTTGCAAAGGCCTTCAAAATCTGGTTCCAGCGCTCAAAGGGTTAAAACTCCTTTTTAGTCAATTGGTGGATCTTGCTTATACTTCCACAGACAAATGAATTTTTTATGTAGATGATTGTTAAGAAAGAATTTTAGCTACAACAAGTTTTGGCAGAATTTTTGCCCTTTTAGGCGTCTTGTTTTTCACTATGGAATATAGTCACAAAATGTTGTGTTTTCAACTTTAGCCTCAAACTTTCACAGTTGAATGGCTTTAATGTGTAGATGATTTTAAAGAGAGGAATTTTAACTGTGATGTGTAATTGCAGAATTGTGGCCCTTGTCTGTATTTCCACTTAGGAATACATGACAAAAAAGTTGGTGTTTCCAACACCTCTTTAAGTGCTTGGCAGATTTCACTTCAACTTTTACAGCTGAAATATCTTAAGGTGCAGATGATCATTAAGAAAAGAATGTCGACTGCAACAAGATTTGGCTGAATTCTGGCCCTTTGTCTTTTTGTCATCTGTATAATATATAGTGGATTTGTCTGTGTCCAAACATGTGCCGGGGGAGCATCAGCATCTGTGACACATTTTTAGTGTTTTTTTTTCTACAAACTGTGATGGTTTTTTAGCTCACCTGATTGCTCAGGTGAGATTTTAGGATCGGTCTTTGTCCGTCGTACGTCTGTCCGTCCGTTGTCCACATTGGTTTGTAAACACTCNTTCAAATCATGCCACTGGGCAAGCTCATTTCACAGGCGAGCGATCTAGGGCCATCTTGGCCCTCTTGTTTCCATTAATATTTAGTCTCTAGTTGCATTCATTTACCAATGAAGCTTTTCTGTTCATATTCTGAACCTAAAATAATGAATCATGTCACTTCAAACTAATTGAGTTGTGCCCCCTACATCATATTGAAAATCCGCTTTTAAATATTGGAGTATTTTTCAACATGGTCTATGCGCTTTAGCCCAAGAAGCCAGGGTAAAATCCCCATAGAATATCTTCTATTGATGCAATGCAGTGTTCATGTTACCCCAAATATTCACTGCGTCCCTTAAACTCAGTTCCCAAGAAAACTGTTACATCCCAAATGAAATCGGTTGAGGTCTAATATTGGCATCAAGTTATAAACATATAATATATTTTCATATAATTAAGCACCTTCTCACTCAATGATTTTACTTCCTTTCATCAAATAAAGGATTTTCTCTTTTGCTTTGCTACATGGGCAATACTGACCAATCGTCTGCGTTATTTTGGCAAACATCAAATGACGTCATGTCTGTAAACACTGCAAGAGTGTTCTTTTCTTAAACTTTGTTTATTAAGTTCTTCAAGTATGGAATAAAAAAGAAAAACACAATGTAATGGATGACAGAAAAGTCAGTTTCCCTTGGTTGAGAGGTTTTGATTTCATGGCCATAGGGCGTTCACAACCTTTCTTAATGTCTGTATAAGGTTTTTATATGTCATGACTACTTTCCAGTTTCCACTGCTGTTGGGATATTAAATATAGGTAATACATGTTAACAAATGTATATTTAATAATAACGAGTCAGCTATCTCTGTGTGGAACTAAATCTCTATGTTGTTGTTACATGGTGTTGATGTGATGAGTGGAATATTACACCTTATTTTGCACCTGTGGCCTGTGTTTTTGCTTGTAAACATGGAACCATGCTGCTGTTTTAATATTTAGAAAGGTTTAGGATAAAACATAATGATAATTTGTATGAATCTTTTGCTATATGACATTTGTTTCTGCTATCTGCATGGATGGAACACAGATACATTGCTGATAAGTCATTTATTATAGATCCCTTCTGCCCCCTTTACCCACTACGAAGTAGGGGTTCTTGTATTGAGTTCACCATGGACATCTTTCTGTGTGTACATCAACACAAACTTGACCAATAAAGTACTTCTACCTTTTTCAGCGGACAACAGCTTCTTATGAAATAAAGTGGTTCACGTTCATTACTACAACCTGCTACATGTATGTATCCGTTGATATTCGTCAATAATTTAACAAGCTCTATTTTTGTGCTGCTTTAAGTATTTGAAGGAATATGCCAACACTTGTCTACTCATGGCTGACAATTGTAGGAGTGATTGTAATACTATTTGAGTAGAGAAACCTGTTGACAGTAACACCTGGTCTTATTAAGCGTTCATGGTAGGCTTAATGCATGTGCAAAACGTGTCATCCCAGTCCGCTTAGGCTATTCAGGGAAGATACTTTCCGCTTTTATGGTATTTTTTCATTTAAAGGAAGTCTTGTGTGGGAAAATCCAGTTTAGGCGAAATGTGTTGTACCAGATTAGGCTAGCGTGTGCAGACTGGGCTTGTCTGGGACGACTTTTTTGCACATGCATTAAGCCCCATTTTTCCAGAGGAGGCTCATATACACAAAACCTTTGTATAAGGCAACATTGAGGATCTGCTTTCGAACACTGTCAGTTCTGTTTGTATGGAATACGTGTAATTCACATCTTGTTATCTCACAGCCCATCATAGGNGGAGGCTCATATACTCAAAACCTTTGTATAAGGCAACATTGAGGATCTGCTTTCGAACACTGTCAGTTCTGTTTGTATGGAATATGTGTAATTCACATCTTGTTATCTCACAGCCCATCATAGGCTGGATCTCTGCAGTAGGTTTGTTCTTAAGTGAAAAGACAATTTCCACCATGTTGTTAATTGGCTTGTATTAAATCTCAATAATGTGTGCAGAATAACAAAGTTATTACGAACACTCACAGAAAAATATATAATTATTTAAAATACTAAGATTCTATAAATGTTAATAATCCGAACGTAAAAATTCGTAAAATTATCATTGTCACTCATGATATTTTTCATGTGAATGTTAAAAAAATTAAATACATATTTATACAATTAAATGTTTTATGCTTTAGCATAAGTAAAACAAAATATTAATGCTAATTTAACACCTTTATTTTACTTTTAGGCATGTTTTAAACAGAAATCTGTTTATCTAACAACCAGTTTAATTCAACATCTTCTGTTAGAACCACTGGGTGAAGTTAATGAATGGTTTATTTATAGTAGAATAAGAACATGTTGATTGGGTATACATACAAGAAAGCACTTCTGTCAGTATCTTATGAGATAATTTGAGCTGCATTGATATGTTAATTTGTTAAGATTGCAGTTTTGGAATAAATCACTGTTAATGATTTTAGTGTTCTTATAATTTGTTCAATGCTATTGCCATGTCTTAAATACCTATTTTCACTATAAATGCTATAGAAAACCACATTGTTATGTGCAATTTTATTTGACCAAATATTAATTGCTCCGAATAAGTAATTACACAATTTTGTTCCCTGAACATACATGAATAGACGGTGACCGCATTGTTCCAAAAACATGTAATTAATAACAAACCATTGAATAGTTTACTACATTTTCTGCTACATGTTCCATTATTAAGTCAATGGGTTTTGTTTTAAGATAACAATCGAGTTTAATTATCAAATCAACTGTTATTAAGTCCTATTTCATACAAAAATGTAGCTTTGAAAGCACTTTGTTAATACTTAGTTTATCATCATTCCTTGTTTGGACGTGTTAACTGTTCGCGTATGAAACACATTCAAAGGCCGTTCTCAGAGTACTATACATGGCGGTATACATGTATAATACATGTATTATTATTAGGGTAACCTCATTACGCTTATTTGACCTGTTATCGTTTTTGCATAGAATTCCCATTTCTGGGAATAATTGATATAAAGATAATAATTAGTTAATGTCTGCTATTTGNGTAGAATAAGAACATGTTGATTGGGTATACATACAAGAAAGCACTTCTGTCAGTATCTTATGAGATAATTTGAGCTGTATTGATATGTTAATTTGTTAAGATTGCAGTTTTGGAATAAATCACTGTTAATAATTTTAGTGTTCTTATAATTTGTTCAATGATATTGCCATGTCTTATATACCTATTTTCACTATAAATGCTATAGAACACCACATTGCTATGTGCAATTTTATTTGACCAAAAATTAGTTGCTCCGAATAAGTAATTACACAATTTTGTTCCCTAAACATACATGAATAGACAGTGACTGCATTGTTCCAAAAACATGTAATTAATAACAAACCATTGAATGGTTTACTACATTTTCTGCTACATGTTCCATTATTAAGTCAATGGGTTTTGTTTTAAGATAACAATCGAGTTTAATTATCAAATCAATTGTTATTTAGTCCTATTTCAAAGCTTTGAAAGCACTTTGTTAATACTTAGTTTATCATCATTCCTTGTTTGGATGTGTTAACTGTTCGCGTATGAAACACATACAAAGGCCGTTCTCAGAGTACTATACATGGCGGTATACATGTATAATACATGTATTATTGTTAGGGTAACATCATTACGCTTATTTGATCTGTTATCGTTTTTGCATAGAATTCCCATTTCTGGGAATAATTGATATAAAGATAATAATTAGTTAATGTCTGCTATTTGCTAAATTATATTGAATGCGGGTACTGTTGAGTGACCTTTATAAACATGTTTTGTCGGTTTATGTTCATTTGACTGTCAGACAATTAATCATTTGAATTAAGCGCTATATTTGTCTGGTATATTTGTCGGACAAGAAGAATTGCACTGCAGCTACTAGTATTCAATTCCTTAGCGAATTATGAAAATACAATCTGCATTTCCATCGCCTCATAACATAAAAACATTGATCAAAAGTATTGATACAATGCTCAACACAGCCGTATCAATAAATAATAAAGGTCGGCATCATGTTACGAACGCTTTGTGGATAGATATGCTTTGATGGCCTTGATAAGTGACTCCATGCCGGACTTATCATACGGCGATCTGGAATGTGGCCATGCCGAGGGAAAACTCGGTAGGCACAATGAGGCCATTATAAACAACTTCAAATAACTCTTTCAGTGCGGGAACCGAATTTTGAAGGCCTTTGCAAACAGTTTGGATCCAGATGAGACGCCACAGAACGTGGCGTCTCATCAGGATCCAAACTGTTTGCTATTCTGATAGTATTCTTTGGAAAAAAAATCAAAGAAAATGCTAAATTTAGAAATTTAGAAGACAACATTTTAGCAAAGGACAAATTTCCCAGCATGCAAAGGGATAATATTACTTTCGAGAATGATGTTACTATGACTATTAAACGAAATGGCGCGCCATAAATTAGGACGTTTATAACGTCATATAACAACTTTTTTCTATCACTTTAAAATGAATTGTCAGTATTAATTCATTAAACCTTTGATAATGCGTTTTCATCGTCGGATTATTTAATGCTTTTCTGTTATTTTGAGCGAAATATCAGTGATTTAAACGAGATAAATCACTTTGTCAAACTTCAAACAGAGACATCCGTTAATAATAAATTGGAATGCTATATTGGGACGTTTGTTTCTTAGATCGCTTAATCTGTAGGAGGTTCATATACTCAAAACCTTTGTATAAGGCAACATTGAGGATCTGCTTTCGAACACTGTCAGTTCTGTTTGTATGGAATATGTGTAATTCACATCTTGTTATCTCACAGCCCATCATAGGCTGGATCTCTGCAGTAGGTTTCTCCACCATGTTGTTAATTGGCTTGTATTAAATCTCAATAATGTGTGCAGAATAACAAAGTTATCACGAACACTCACAGAAAAATATATAATTATTTTAAATACTAAGATTCTATAAATTTTTATAATCCTAACGTAAAAATTCGTAAAATTATCATTGTCACTCATGATATTTTTCATGTGAATGTTAAAAAAATTAAATACATATTTATACAATTAAATGTTTTATGCTTTAGCATAAGTAAAACAAAATATTAATGCTAATTTAACACCTTTATTTTACTTTTAGGCATGTTTTAAACAGAAATCTGTTTATCTAACAACCAGTTTAATTCAACATCTTCTGTTAGAACCACTGGGTGAAGTTAATGAATGGTTTATTTATAGTAGAATAAGAACATGTTGATTGGGTATACATACAAGAAAGCACTTCTGTCAGTATCTTATGAGATAATTTGAGCTGCATTGATATGTTAATTTGTTAAGATTGCAGTTTTGGAATAAATCACTGTTAATGATTTTAGTGTTCTTATAATTTGTTCAATGCTATTGCCATGTCTTAAATACCTATTTTCACTATAAATGCTATAGAAAACCACATTGTTATGTGCAATTTTATTTGACCAAATATTAATTGCTCCGAATAAGTAATTACACAATTTTGTTCCCTGAACATACATGAATAGACGGTGACCGCATTGTTCCAAAAACATGTAATTAATAACAAACCATTGAATAGTTTACTACATTTTCTGCTACATGTTCCATTATTAAGTCAATGGGTTTTGTTTTAAGATAACAATCGAGTTTAATTATCAAATCAACTGTTATTAAGTCCTATTTCATACAAAAATGTAGCTTTGAAAGCACTTTGTTAATACTTAGTTTATCATCATTCCTTGTTTGGACGTGTTAACTGTTCGCGTATGAAACACATTCAAAGGCCGTTCTCAGAGTACTATACATGGCGGTATACATGTATAATACATGTATTATTATTAGGGTAACCTCATTACGCTTATTTGACCTGTTATCGTTTTTGCATAGAATTCCCATTTCTGGGAATAATTGATATAAAGATAATAATTAGTTAATGTCTGCTATTTGCTAAATTATATTGAATGCGGGTACTGTTGAGTGACCTTTATAAACATGTTTTGTCGGTTTATTATCATTTGACTGTCAGACAATTAATCATTTGAATTAAGCGCTATATTTGTCTGGTATATTTGTCTGACAAGAAGAATTGCACTGCAGCTACTAGTATTCAATTCCTTAACGAATTATGAAAATACGATATCTGCAATTCCATCGCCCCATAACATAAAAACATTGATCAAAAGTATTGATGCAATGCTCAACACAGTATCAATTAATAATAAAGGTCGGCATCATATTACGAACGCTTTGTGGATAGATATGCTATGATGGCCTTGATAAGTGACTCCATGCCGGACTGATCATACGGCGATCTGGAATGTGGCAATGCCGAGGGAAAACTCGGTAGGCACAATGAGGCCATTATAAACAACTTCAAATAATATTACTTTCGAGAATAATGTTACTAGGACTATTTACCGAAATGGCGCGCCATGAATTAGGACGTTTATAACGTCATATAACAACATTTTTCTATCACTTTAAAATGTATTGTCAGTATTAATTCATTAAACCTTTGATAATGCGTTTTCATCGTCGGATTATTAAATGCTTTTCTGTTATTTTGAGCGAAATATCAGTGATTTAAACGAGATAATTCACTTTGTCAAACTTCAAACAGAGACATCCGTTAATAATAAATTGGAATGATATAACCTCATAACAATTCTCTCTTTATGTCATGCGTGTACAAAGAAACATGCCAGAAAAAAAAGAAAAAAAATGTCGGATTGTTGCTATTGTAATGCATATGTAATGCCAGTCGCATATCCTTAACTATATGTATTTGAATATGCGACCAACGTACGAAAGCAATTAAGCGAAACTGAAGACAGGAACTTATACAACAAACATTTATTCACTCAACCCTCTAGCAACATTAAAAACGTAACGTAAAGTTACTTAACACTCACAGTCACCACATGGTATATAATTGTGTTTATATTACATTTGATCGTGCCGACCAGTGCCTATAATTAAAAATCATCCCGTTTTAAGGCGTCCAATCTTTTTATGATTGCTTCATTAAGCCCGCTAAGACGCAGGTATCTGCACTCCTTCATCTCGTGAAATACTCGGGTGATCCGCTGCACCTCCCGATCCACATCCGCCTCTGTCCAGGTCGGTTCCCGGTTTCGAGAATTTCGGTTCCACATCACGCCGCTGCCGACGAATGGTGCGCCATACACAAACTCGTTGTCGCTCTCGTCCGTGTCTTCAGTTCCAGTGGTGAGTGCCTCGTTTTGAATCTCCTCATTCGGCGGCAGCTCATACCGCTCTGGCAATCTAACAGGTGACAGACGAATGCGTTTACGCTTTCTGCGTTGCCGTCTGAATTTTCGCGCTAAAACTTGGAGTTTGATCTCCTTCGCTGGTATGTAAATATCTTTCAGAAGAGTCTCTAGTTCAATGGCACGTTTGTTTCTTAGATCGCTTAAACTGTGCGTTCTCATCAGACCGTCCGTCTGAATTGTGACTGTCTTCATTTTCTTTCTTTTAGCCGGCGGCTGATGGGAACAGCTCGCCGTCTTCATTTGCGAGACAGAACGCTCAGTATCCGGCCTGTGTTTATGGCAGCTACACCGTGGCGCCACCGGCGAGACGGATCTCTTGCGGACCTCCATGGTCTTGTTCCTGTCGGGCTTTTGACGCCGCCGACAGGATTTTTCGGGAATTTCAATGCTGAACTCTGTCGGTTTAGCCCGACAAGGTACGCTATGACGACGCCGCCTTGGTCTGTGTCTTCGCGATCGTTTTCTTTTCGTTTTCTTATGGACATTATCCAAATCATTTATTTTGATTTTTCTCACTTCCTTTTCAAATTTTGACGGAGTAAGCTTAATCGCCATGCTACTTCCGGAGACATGTTCGCGTTGAGGATACTTTTCGGTATTTTTTTGGTTCGGAAATATCTGCGCATCTTCATCCGACTCATCTTCGTCACTACAAGAATCCCGAAAGTCGATGTGTAACCGTTCAATATCGAATATAAGTTTCTGTCCGACTTCCTCCATAAACTGGTCCTTGAGTGTCGGTCGAGATGTTTCTACTCTGCCCTTTCCTATTTCAGGCATTTCTGACTTTTTTGGCTGCTGTTTCAGTTTCCTAGCAACCATTGCCGCAATTGCCTGTGTCCTCTTTTTAATAGCAAGTCTCTTTCGCTTTCGAATGGTCAGCAACGTACGTTTAAACATAACGAACGCATACACAACGTTTGCAATTTGGAGAAATTTGCGTTTTCCTCTCAGTTTCTTCAGTTTTTCTTTATATTTAAGTTTGAGTCTGAGTGCTCTGATTTCTTGATCTGTCAGCGGCAATTCCGGTTCCCTGTAATCGCAATTCTCGCGTACTGCCTCCATTTCCGGTGGCATAAATGCGCGATATCGCTCCAACTGACGCTGGCGTTTCTTTTTCATCTTGTGTTTGGTCTTTCGCTGAATCAATTGGTTATCCTTGAGCACGATTTCAATATCAGACGTGGACGAGTCGTCAACCTGGGCTTGCTCGTCCTCTTCCCTGCATGTTTCAAGAGACAGCGACTTTCTAAGCGCCGCTCCCTTGCCGTCAGTCTTACGTTGTTTGTTTCGTTGCTCCGCAGTTCTCGACGAGAACCCTCCGCACTGCATGCTGGCGTCGTCGTCTGTCATGACGTCGTTCTCATCGTCGTCAGTGCTCACAAGCTCTTCATCAGACTGCGGTTCCGGACTGTAGAATATGTCCAAACGCAAGTCATAACTGCCGTATCCTGAACTACCGTTACCATGAGTAGCTTTCATTTGCTGTTTTATCATTTGATTTTTAAACCAGTTCCGTTCAAGGTTTTTACCATACTCGTGGCGTAGTTTGTACCTATTGACGGAGCTGCGGGACGCTCGGCCTGGTGCCTCTGTAACTGTACTCGACGCAATAACAAACTTCGGGGTTGGTTCGTCCGGCTTTCCAGTTGTGTCTGCACTCGTTAAAGCTGCCCGTACCTGGTCACGTATTGAGTCTGTAAGTCTGCCGAGCGAGTCCTTGCGGCGAGGCATTCCCACGGTAGGTCTTCTCGAACCTCGAAAGCCTTTAGCACTTCCATGCTCGTATTTCATGTTAACTTCACTGTCGGATTCATCCTCTTTTTGACTGTCACTTTCTCGACGTCTAGACGCTGCCGCCTTCCATGTCACGTGCTCCGGAACTGCCTCTTTAAAATGCTCGCTAGAATCTCTTGTATATTTCCTGCCAATACATGGTAATGATAACGCGTTTTCGTCGTCGGATCCATATTTCACAGACACTTGACGGTCTTTATTGGATGCCACTATATCAGCTACTGCTTCTATATGTTTCGCTCTTTCCAAAGACATTCGTCTCCGCAACAGTGGCAACTTCACGTTATTGACCATTCGTTTCTTCAAATATTTTCGTGAAAATTCATCATTCCTTGTTTCAGATATAGTCGGTGCGACCTCGTTTCGAACGAAGGGCCCCGTTATATGGGCAAGGGACTCAGCGCGCTTTCCGTCCGGCATATTGAGTACCACCTTGAGCTGACTCATTTTCCGGTTGTGAAGCGACCGAACCGGTGACCTTGATTCCCGGTACCTTCTTGAGCCGTTCCCAACCAGATCGTCGCCGGTTACGTCGGTCGGAGTGACACCGCGGTGACGGAAAACCTTTCCGGCGGAGTCGATCGAGTGCATTGGAAAATGCTCCACTCCGACGGAAACTGACATCGTCAGCCTCTTGTAATACTCCATGTCGAGTGTTGGTGTCTTGCTGGTGAACACAGGACCGCCACGTTCTAAACTGTTTGTTATATTGAGCGTTTTAGCCCCAATGTTGCCGAAAACCGTTCTTCCCGTACGACCACATTTCAGTTTTCGAAATGTGTGAACAACTTGTAATTTTCTACTGTCCTCAGTTTTCGTCCAGGAGAACATGAAATAATAATAAGTCGCCACGTGTCACGTTTTACCTGTCGAATTAACTTGTCTTAAAGTTTTATACGTTTTAAAAGAAATTTTTGACCGTATTAAATCAGTTCTTATAAAATAGATGACTATTTTGAATACATTCAGTGCCAAAACTTATCTTCAAAGTTCAAATACATTTGGACCATTTGTGACAAAAACATGTCGGCGTTTTTCGTGGTTATAACAGTCAGAGCTGTTAACAACTGAAACAAACAATAATGAACAAAACCAGATTGCCAATATATAGAACGTCGTTGCCATCCATTACCTCATAAACTGAAATAAATGTATACAATATGAAACATAATTTAAGTCACTAACCTAAATTAATTCAAACTAAATTACATTTTTTACAATATCCGTTCGCTCGTTCGTTCATTCATTCATGCATAAATTCATTCATTAATTTATTAATCCATTCATGCATCCATAAGTCATGCAGTCATTCATCTATCCATTCATGAATTAATAATGCATTCATTTTTATTACACTACAGATATTTTAAATTACCAAGGTAATATGAATNCAGCCATAATTAAGTGAATGTTCTGACTCAACTTTGAGCTTTTGTCTCAATGGTTGAGATTAGCTTGACCATCGTGCTCAATTTGGTGTTCGATATGTTATTCTGAGGTTTGAGTCTGACCAAATCCTTAATTTGAGCAACAATTTGTGCATATATTTCTTGTTGAGATTGCGATCGTGAGTTTATCGGAATTCTCGGTGCTCATTTGAGTGGACACTCAAGTCTCATATTTTGAGTTAACCTTAACATTTTTGAAAACTTCCTTTATACTGGGACATGCAAATACAAGTGGATCTTAGTTAGTTTTTTCATAAAAATGTTTATTAATAATTGTAAAATGAACAAAATTAGACCCTCTCTTAAAGCAGCAAAATCGTACATATCCGTGCATTGCCATTTACTGTAAATTGGTAGGTTTAGGTTTATTCAAGATACAATAGGCAAACAGTCCATGAGCATACATTTTATAGAAGCATAGTAACATATATAAAGGCATGAAATGTGATCATAATTAAATTTCATAAGTTGTTAAATAAAGTATAAATACATGAACAGATCTAGTACAATTTGATTACAGCATTAAGAATCTATTGAACATTGTAATAGTTATAACATAAAAAAAAAAACAAAGACTAATCTACAACAGAGCGAGAAATCAAGTTTGAGTGATATATTAAACACAATTAATCATAATAATATTTATTCATGTTTCTATGCATGCTTTATTTACAAACATGGCTAAGTTTCTGTTGGTATTTGTATTATCATATTGCATTAAATCAATAAATTGTATCATGTTTGGTCTTCTCCAGTAATTTTATTTATATACAATTTTCTAATATCATCACATAAGGAACATTCTAATAAAAAAATGGTATTCATCCTCAAGAACATTGCAATGTTGACATTNACGAACGAACGAACGAACGAACGAACGAACGAATTCGTTCGTTTGTTCGTTCGTTCGTTCGTTCGTTCGTTTTGTTCCTTATCGCGTCAACGTTTATATTTTGATTCTTATTGGTTTGCTTTAATCAGTAAAAATGGCATTTTAGCGAAAAGATTTTTGCATAAATCAATAACATTGTGTTTAAGATTATTAAATCCTAAAAGTCGCCATACCGGACTCAGAAAAGGGAATCGTTTAGGAAGTGTTCTTTCTCATTGTCTTCTCATATCTACGATCAGATACAGGCATGTTGCATTATATGCCCTGCATATCGCATGTTTTCAGTAGGGTTAACTATCAAGATGCGAATAATTTATCTTTGTGCTGAGCAAATCTTTCTCAATTGTGAAGGGCGACTTTCATTGTTAATAAAATGCACTAATGTGAGATCGTATTCAAATATCATTTATTTCTTTTCTGACAGATTAATCGTGAGCAAACAATAAGATACCTTAGTAAGGATGACGGCGAGTTCATATTATATTCTTGTTTCCGTCGTTGGGCTAGACTGTATTAATCATCCTTTGAAACTCGTAACAATGTATTTCTAGGCGTTTTATTTAACTTAAATTCGTATTAATTAAACTTTTCAGCATTGCGTTTTATATGAATAAAGGAGAATTTAATTTGTCTGTTTATATTGTTAAGTTAGAGCGGTCGATGTGTGATATCAACTTACTATCAGTTTCACATTCAACATCGGATATGTTGTGAAAAACATCGAAATAAAAGGAACATTTATCGCAAGTACCAAATATCAAAACATCAAGTGCTGACATCACATTTGCTTTGTGTATGTATGAAATACAGATAAGGTATGTGTGAGCAACACGAAATATTCTGTCGAGTTTTCTGTTTTAAAATATCCAAGATAGACATTTTAGTGTTCCGTGTACTGCATGCATGTACATGGTACTAGTATTCGAAGGGGATACTCAAAAATTGACATGTCGCTTTACTCGGGAAAACTCCGCAAAACTGACTCCATGCTCGGAAGTGATCGTATGCTTCGGGCGCACCATAAAAACGCCGTCTTTAGCAAGACTTTGGAAGACCGGAAGTGCAAATTCGACGTCACGTGCAACAGACGCCTGAGTAAAGTGCAGCAGGAAATTTACGATGTTTATTTTAACGAATACATCCCACTCAAAGAACAATCGAATAAGATAAAGGACTGTCTACCGAAATTGCCCGGTACGTTCATGGGTTCCAACTGGCGAAAACTGGCTGCCATTCCCGGTACTAAAAAGGGCTCCAACATGCGGCTTCCCACTATTCACTCAATGAATCTTGTTTCGTCTGCAATGCCAGAAGAGTATGAAGACAAAACTTACAGTTTCCTCGATCTGCTTCGACAGCAAGACGAGGATAATAACCAAAAGATGAAAAAGTCGTATGGTAAAAATGTGACACACGCGAAGGAGTCGGACAGCCCGCCATCTCTGTGGGACGACTCGGACACCGACGATCCAGTTCCACAGATTGAAGAAAAACGTATTGAAATCATCAAAGCGGCCATTGCCCTGACGTCACAGCCCGCCCAGCCACCGGAAATCCGGAAACCGAAGAGATACAGACGAAGCTTCCTGAACAATCTCCGACGGGAAAGCAGGATGCTGTGGGAGAAAGATTTTCTCGACCATTTCGGGGACCCGGATGAAAGTAGAGAAAACGGTCCTGAAGCCATAATTGATGGTACTGCACACTCTGAAGAAGCGGATGCCGCACCGGATGTTACTAATCTACCAGCGTTTGATGAGACGTTATGGCGGTCCCCTTTGTCTAAAAACCGCTCACTGAACAGTGATGACGATGATGATGATGAGAAAGATCATGACAGTGACAATGACAGCAACATTATTCACAATAAGGAGGAATATGAGTCGTTGATATCACTAGTGCCCGAACACAACCATAGCAAAGGAAGATCAAAGTTTTCAACTGGAGGCGATGTACGAGTGCATAACATTAAACACGATCTATATGTCCCGGAATTAAGTCCTGACATTTACTCTGTATACAGTGAAGGTATAGACAGTTACACTTCCGATTCTTCTTACACCGTAAATGACGCGAATAGCAACGCCTGAAGTTACTATGCTAACAATTATGATCAATAACATGTTTATATCCAACTTTGCTTTCAGGAAAGGATGTTATTAAGAATACATGTGTAAAGTATTTTTGCATTTAAATATGTTCTTGTTTGTACGTGCAGTATTTTAGACCGTTAAAATAATCCATCTTGTTTTAAGCATTATCTTTTAATTTGAGTGCCATGTACGCAAACCATGGTTCATGTTTAATTGGCTATTTAAATGATACATATACTGACGTCACTGGTCTTTTTTTATATGAAAATATAACAAAGAACACGTTTATGTTTATTAACATACTTTGTTAAGTTGGAAAACTAGAGAAGTTGGAAAAGCGTAGCTGTACATTACTTTTACTGAACAAAACATTTTGAATCACAGACGTGATATGAGCTCAACCGTCTATTGTACTATTGTTCATTATCATGTCAATATGAAAATGTTCAATCCATCAAATAAGGCGACAATTATTGGTGGACATAGAGCCATTGTTGTAAGTTTGTATTCCCTAAAATGTGTAAATGGTATTGTACATCCAAACGTTACGAAACATTTACCAAAGCAATAAAGAATTCTGAGACATTCCAAGTTGCCCATCTTACAATCTTTTCACCCCATATTTTAATTGGCCATTTTATTACAAAATTAACTCGTATGAGCATAAATATTGATAAAACAAGACTTATTTAGTATATATATATATTTATACATAAATCCATTACATATGCATTCACTTATACACAAGTGGAATAAAGAAATACAAATGTATAAGCAAACAAATCTCCCCTCAGAAAACAAGAAAAAATACCAATCTCTAGTCAAAAGTGATTTTTTAAATAATAAAAAAAAAGGCAAAAGGAAACTTGCTAAATGATATTTAAACAATGTGACAAGCGTACTTTTAAACTATGATAAAAGCTATTCCCCAATCATGCATACAATAACATGGTTTATTTCTGGAAACAAGGAGGCAATCACTTGCTTGAGATGTATCCACAATGTTCCGAAGTAAATACTTACAATATAAAATATAAGCTATCCTACTTCATCAAATTGAATTGTTCTTGTAAAACACATACACTATTTTAGATATAATATTGATAAAAAGAAGAATACTTGTTACTGGCAATGCAAGATCATTTAATTATTTCAGGATGGATACACTAGACCAAATATTCACCTGTGGATCTCGCAATAGTGCAATTATGTTTAACCCATTTATGCCTAGTGGACTCTCCCATCCTTCTTAATTGGATCAATTTATTTCCAAAATTAGGGATGTCTAGTAAATTTATTTCTATATTTATAATATTTCTTACAGAAATTCCTTTAAGCAAACAGCGCAGACCCTGATGAGACGCCGCATCATGCGGCGTCTCATCTGGGTCTACGCTGTTTGCCAAGGCCTTTTTTCTAGACGCTAGGCATAAATGGGTTAATGTGATACACGCAGTAAACGTGAAAATACACACTTTTACCTACAGTTGAGCATATTTGTTCACATTATCACAAATCAAAAAGTAAAATATATTATTGTCTTGCAATGTCATGCTCTTGTACATTCAATTCTTTAAATGCGCAAACAATGCCTGAGCGTCATAACAGTTTGTGTACTTTTTTTTGTAAAAAATGTGTTGTCTTACAATTACACAAAGATCTCTCACTGTTGAATGCTGTTTTTGGAAAACAGTGCGTTAGTTTCCACATGTCACTTAAATATGTCATCTCATTAATAATACATAGCATAGCATAAATAAATACCATCTTCCAATCAGTCAAAATTCAATGTAAATATTGTGGCCACAAAAAAAGGTCTCTGTTACTTAAACTTTAAAGTTAAAAAAAATGGTGTTGCAAACTCATCAAACAGGCAGTTAATATACAAGTGAAAAATGCACAGTGTACATTGTGACCATGCAATGTCTTCTATTGTCCTGTTTCTATATAAGACTGTCCAGAGCTTTTTACATTTCTAGTATATGGTTAATGTTACTTGAACTACAGTTTCCTAATCAGGACATGATTGTGAGTAACGTAGTTGTTTTGTTAAATAAGTTTGGACGTTGAGTCTAAATTAAAAAGTAATAAAATTTTTTTTAACAAAATTCTGAACGTGAGAAATTTAAATTTATGCTTTGTGTACACATGCTTTATTTATCTTTTGCACCGCAAATTTTCGCAACCCTTTTGAAAAACACGTTTTATCGAAAGCAAAATGCTAATTACATGTATAGTAACAAAATTGACTACTTAGAAAATCCCCAAATGTCCCGTTCGGGAAATTTCCCACCATTGAACTTTGCTAGAGAAGTCCCCTGTGTACGAATTCGTCAAAAACCGATTCACATTAAAATGACAAATTACGGAATACTGTTAGGGCCATCGTGGTAACACATTAAAATCCATAGGGCAACAATGCGATAGTGCGATAGTACGATGGCGACAATGCGATAGTACGATGACGACAATGCGATAGTACGCTGGCGACAATGCGAAAGTACGATGGCGACAATGCGACAGTACGATGACGACAATGCGACACTACGATGACGACAGTGCGATAGTACGATGGCGACAATGCGATAGTACGATGACGACAGTACGACAACGCGATAGTACGATGGCGACAATGCGATAGTCATATCGTACTGTCGCCATCGTATCATCGCATTGTCGCCATCGTATTATCGCGTTATCGTACTGTCGTCATCGTACTATCGCACTGTCGCCATCGTATTGTCGCACTGTCGCATTGTCGTCATCGTACTGTCGCATTGTCGTCTATCGCCTTCCGGTACACATGCGCACATTGTATTTTTTCCTAGATGGAGCCACTTTTTAAAATACTTTACAGTTCGTCATACCTTACATCAATACCCATTCTATAACTAAATAAGAATTTGATTTCATTATAACTGTAACCTCTTTCAAAGTAAATCTTTATAAAGTCATCTATTTTGTTTCTGCAATAAGAATAGTTTGTGTACCTGAAGGCGATAGTCGACACTGCGATAGTACAATGGCGACAATGCGATAGTGCGATAGTGCGATAATACGATGACGACAGTGCGACAATACGATGGCTACAGGACGATAGTACGATGGCGACAATGCGACAGTACGATGACGACAATGCGGCAGTGCGACAATACGATGGCGACAACGCGATAGTACGATGGCGACAATGCGATAGTACGATGACGACAGTACGATGACAATCGCATTGTCGCCATCGTACTATCGCGTTGTCGCATTGTCGCCATCGTACTATCGCATTGTTGCCATCGTACTATCGCATTGTCTCAAGCGTATTATCGCACTATCGCATTGTCTCCAGCGTACTATCGCACTATCGCATTGTCTCCAGCGTACTATCGCACTATCGCATTGTCTCCAGCGTACTATCGCACTATCGCATTGTCTCCAGCGTACTATCGCGCTATCGCATTGTCGCCCACTGGATATGAATGTGTAACCACGATGGCCCTAACGGTATTCCGTACAGTGGGATTCCGCGTTTATCTCTATGAAATATACACACACAAATAAGACAATGTGATTAAAAACGACTATACAGAAACACGTTATACAACATTTAATGTGCAGTAGATACATTAATACATGTTAACAGTACTAAAAAATGAGAAAACAGTATTGTATTGACAGACACAGGGTAAACAAATGCACACACAAATACACTACGGATATTTTCAAAACAGACAACATTTATAATATATTAATATATAATGTATTAGGTGAGTGTTGTGCAGAGAAGTAATGTATCATGCTAGGCCAAGGAACAGATGCGCTTGAAGGTTTCGTGTCAAGCATGATCAACTTTTTTATACAATTCTCACATATTTAACATATTATCCTTCATAACGACTTATTCAAGGCTCAAGCAACATGAAAACATGTAAAACACTGCAAAAAAACACACACAACATAAAAAAAAAACGTTGTGTGTTCTGCAGTTTTGTACGATATTTTATTGAACAACTATATTTATTTTAAAAATACCAATCAAATAAAATTCAAATAGCGATGATATAGTTAATTTAATGGCTGGGTTTCCAATCGATTTGATTAAAGTACTCGATTTGTTTTTAATTTCAGACGTTTCAGGCTCGTTTATGTAATAGCATTTAGTAAATTCCATTTTTATTAAAATTGCTTACATGCTGTACTCTCTTTAACATGTAATGAAGGATTTGTAAACATGTTGATGTTAAGATGGCGTCATTTAGTTTCAGGCCGGAAAACTACCGCAAACACAAGTCAACCGTAGTTACACACTTATGGATACAGCAGTCGGCGGTACAGTATTTCTTGAAGTATCAACTTTCAAATATCGTACAGAAGGTCATCTGATCAATCAAGGAGAGACCGATGACATCAAGCTAATATTTGGTAGAGACAGACTTTTGAATTTACTTACAAACAAGATGACAAAGGTTTCAATTAGAAATCATCGTGTGTCATAAAAAGGATCATTTAGCTTATATATTTATGCGAGACACTGATTTCGCTGCTTTTACTTCCACTAAATCGGCTAATAGTCATGTATAGAGTTTCTATTATATTTTTAAGACACTTTAAGTTTTATTTCATGTTTTATTAGGATTAATATTTCTTCGAAGGAGATTCACTGAAGTGGTTACCAGCGGTTTACTTTAACTTATGCGACTTCCCCTGCGTAAACCTTTTCGTCGTCCGGAGTAGGACGTTCCTCCACCATCTGCAGGCTGTGTTTTGAATCATTAGCCGACAGTTCACTAACGCTCGCGACTTTCCGTTTGCGCGCGCAGCAGACGACAATGACGCGATAGCATAGGAGCATGGTGAGCAGCGCGTTCTTCGCAGTAAAGAATATGATGCTGTAGTTCAGAAGCTTCACACCAAACATTATGTAGAGCCGGATGGCCAGGTAGGGGCCGTCTTGGAACAGAAAATTGACGAATATGCTCCACACTTCCGTCTGGAACATCTGCTTCAAACAGCTTTCCTGAACTGGATCCTCATCCTCAACTGGTTCCTCATTCCCAGTCAAAAATGCCCCTGCAGCAGACGCCTTTATGGGATTGTGTGTTGACGTCAACACGAACATGAACTGGATTAAGCTGAAGGTCCAGATACACAGAATGGCGTACATCACGTTAGGGCTTTCCAGGACCTTTTTCTCTTCGAAAAAGGCGAACATCTCGGAGATGTCGCCGGCTATCCCGATGAAGACGAAGAGCAGCTGTGAGAGTTCATCTCGCGAGATCTCGCCTCTAGGCAGAACCCAGCGAGCCAGGACGATCAGGTAGAGGACGAGCTGCTCCGTTATCATCACCCACGTGTTTTGCTCCATCTCTATTGGAATGTGAATCTGAAACAAAATCTTATAATTATGTTCTACATTTAACCGCTTACGCATCAATAACAATGTTCATTATTTTATCGATTATTTATCACCTGATTTCGCTAAAACTTTGAATTTGAACATACAAATAATTGTTTAATTTATTATAGGAATGTATTTCGAATTGATCCACAATTCCATGCATAATCATTTATTAGCACGTGTATGAATGATTTCAATGTATCTATGTGAAAAATGATGTCAAATATCAACATTTGACATTTCAAGTTAATGTCTTTAGCCGTTTTTTTTTCAAGAATTAAAATTATTCTTTTTGTGTTTGCCGCCATTATTATCTACAATACTGCAATATAAACAGTGCCTACATTAAGAAGTCAATAACACAGTGGTTAATTACCAGGCACCGATTTCTCGAATATTCATAAGTCTGTTTTACACGATTTTGCAGCGTAACTTCACTTCTTATAAAATTGCAATACTTTGTACAAGCATACCATTGTGTTAAAATATTAAACGCGTTACATGCATATTATTCAGAAAATAAACAACACATATACTTCAATATCGACTTAAAAGCAGTACTATGACTCCATAAAATACCGGGGGTAAGGGACTCAATCCAATTGTTTTTAAGACCAACACAAGAATTTTCGAAAATTAGGGGCCAATCAACATGTTAGTTGACATTCAACAGTTACATTCGGTATCGAAACATTCACATGTATTATCTTACAAACAAAATAAACAACAACAATGCAACTACAAGTTTATCATGCTGTTTTGTGGTCTACATATCAAGGTGAGCGTACCCCCTGAATGTCGTCGAGGGCTTGTGTGCGGAGTTGGGTAGCGTTGTTGGAATTGCTGGAATTGCTATTATCCGGATGCGCCTCCATCCGGTTCAGTTCGAGCACCCAGATGCCTGGTACCACGCTGCACAGGTAGGATAAGAAGCACGGACACAACCTATGCGGTAAACAAAGAAATCGCATTTGAAATGTTTTCATCGTTGAAGCTAACTTATTTTTATTGCATTTAAATATATACAATTATCATCAGCGTTGTTATCTTATTTATGACAAATATAACTGCATTGATATGTTTTCCCGTTTACAATACTAAACATATATGGTCGCCGTGGTGTAGTGGATATGGTGTCCGTCTAGCGATCGGATTCGATCCCCACGGTGGGAGCGTTCTTTTGATCTCCCCCAAAGACACCAAATACTGGTTCTAGTCCCAGGAAACGGACTCGAGGGCGTTTTAAATAAGCCTTATGCTTTCAATGCAATCGAGCTTAAATAAATAGGTTTAAACTAAAACATATACATATAAAAAAGTGCAATTTGTGTACTCATTCTTACATAAGGAACTTCTTGATGGTCCTTTTAAATTCATGTCCATCGGATTGTGCATAGGTAATTTAGTGGTCTATACAGATATGAGTTTTCAACATCTAGACTTTCAAATTGATTGTTGGATACGTTCAAGGATGCATTCGAAACTGAGATTCGTTATGCGATCAAGGTATTTGTTTTGATCACATCATTTCCGCTTATGCCACAATCGTTTCAGGTCCAATATAGGTGAGTTAGTTCAAATATTGAACTTATTCACCTATGTTAAACTTAAAACCATTGTGACTAACAAATGTTAATAAAGTGGACCAGCACTTGACACCTTGCTTTGTGTCAATACGACTGTAGTGCGTTGTCGTATTACAGAGAAGAGTTCTTGATAACTCTGTTTAAGTAAACAATATTATGCACCGGATATTGCTAGGGAAGTGACAGAAAGATATTTAATAAAAAGTGTTATCAACATGTTGTATTTTATCTTTGTAAAATATTGCCATTAATATTATAGACATTTTTTAACATTTATGCCTAGCGTCTAGAAAAACGGCCTTGGCAAACAGCGTAGACCCAGATGAGACGCCGCATGATGCGGCGTCTCATCAGGGTCTGCGCTATTTGCTTAAAGGAATTTCCGTAAGAAAAATTCTAAATATAGAATTAAATATACTAGACATCCCTAATTTTGGAAATAAATTGATCCAATTTAGAAGGATGGGAGAGTCCACTAGGCATAAATGGGTTAATACCGGTAAACAAGTGTTGACCATTTATACAAAACAAACAAAGAACACAAAATAGGATCCGTACGTGTACTAGCTATGTTTGTTTCGAAACATTTGTGTCGCGTTCTGAGAAAACTGGGCATAATGCTTGTGCGTTAAGTGTCGTCCCAGATTAGCATGTGCAGTCCGCACAGGCTAATCAGGGACGACACTTTCCGCTTTCATGACATGTTTCGTTTAAATGAAGTCTCTTCTTAGCAAAAATCCAATTTAGGCGAAAAGTGTCGTCCCTTATTAGCCTGTGCGGACTGCACAGGCAAATCTAGGATGACAATTTACGCACAAGCATTAGGTCCAGTTTTCTCAGAACGCGACACATTTATGAAATAGAATCATAGTCGCTTCATGAGTAAACAGAAGTGACCTTACACGAGTTTACGTGGTCGGGGAGTACTTCGCTTTCGTGCCCATATAAATATTGCGATCGTTTGATAAAATGGTTAAAGCATCATTCCTTAAATGTTTTAAAACATTAACGTTTTGCGAAATATCGTTTCTGATGGACCTTTAACAACGCAAAAAACATTGAAATCTTCGGAGATATAATGGTTTGGTAATTTCGAATCGAGTGGTTATAGTTTCTATATCCATACTATGCATTATTATGCTTCTGGAGTAATTCGACTTCGAGATAAAATGAGCCGCGTCATGCGAAAATTGGTCTAATGCTGTATGCGGGCAGCGTAACTCCAGACGAGTCTGCGCATCCGAGCAGTCTGATCATGAGCTTCACTAATGTGTTACCTAAATACAAAATGTCATGTCTACGCTTATGAGACCACGAAACTTTTTGTGACTTTATAGCGAACATGGAAGCTACTGACAAGTCTGCGATTATGCGCAGACTGGTCTGGAGCTACGATGGCCGCATATGTAAACAGACCCATTTCCACACGACGTGTCTCATATATTTCATTCTCACAAGGCACTTTCAAAATAAATAAACTTCAATAACTTTAATAGCTGTTATTCGCAACTCAGTGAAAACGGATTTGTTTCGCTTATTTGAAAAAGTTACAAATAGAAATTGTATAAATCCACGTGGTCATGTGTTTTTGTTAAAACTATAGGGGCCTTAAATATTTTGCAAAATATAAATATTCATGCGACCAAAGTCCGTAACAGAAACATTATGTTTGTACCTAAATTAGTTGAGTTCATAGTAATGCCAATTTCGAACGGATGCCATTTTAAAGTGAATTGAATTACGTTCGCTGGACTGGGCTAAATTAAATTCTGGAGATGTCAACACAAAACAAACACCATGATACTAACCATTTCCATTCCTGCGCCCGGTTCTTGCTGATGGTAACGCCGGCCTCTATGAACATTCCACCGATGGCTATAGCCAGCAGCCAGTAGGTGCTCGTGTGGGTGACGCTTGCGGCGAGCCAAATCACGAGCAGCGAATGCACGAGGAGCACGAGTCGAACAACCAACGCGTTCGCGACGTCGAAAAGCAACATGGTATCGAAGTATACTGTATGACTTACACTACACTGAAGAAAAATACGCAAATACTTATATAACTTTCAACAAAAGTCCTGATTTAGCACCCAGTTTGTTGTGTTGTATCACCAGTGTCCTTCCTTTTCTGTTCCTGGCATATATTCTGCCGTGAAATTCTCCTTTTACAAAAACCCTAATTGTTTCGTTGATGGTTTTTGTATTACTGAGTTGGTATGCGTTCGATAAAGGTCGGTCACACAATGATTCAGTTCAAGTGTTTGATGCGATGGTTATTGCTGCTTAATGTTCCATTCTGCTAATTGTCATGTTCGAAATAGACGGATAGTTTCCATCAGAAGATTATATTTTTTATATGCCATCTAGATCAATTACGAACGCTAATTTAGTTTGCATATCCGTAAATGTCACGAATTATCACAAATGCCAATAAACGAAATACTTCCCGCGGTTTGTCACTTTATGGAACAATCGTTGTAGGCCAATATCATCTAAGTGAAGCTAAGTATTATTATGGCCATTAGCTGAACAAGATAGCGACTTATGATATTTGTTTGAGCCTAGTAGGCCTGTATCAAATAAACCCTTGTACACGACTCACACAATGAACGTGTCGACATTGAAGACGGTTATTTTATGGAGGCTTTGACGGAGGCTTTAACTGGAAACGCTTACTTTTTGAACATCAACATCTCCTGCCTCAAAAAAACAAAACTAGCATTGCGCTGCACTACAAGTTGCAAAATATGGATAAACTTATAAGCTACCACTACACTTCCATTCGTTTGCATTGACCGTTCCAAAATGGTGAACTTATTTTTAATACTAACATTTTGTGTTGTGTTCTATTTGTTGTCACATTTAATTTTCAACTTGCCACTAACCTTTAAGTTTGATCAAGTACAAGTGGTAAAAAAAACTATCTGCTTATTAAGTGGCTGGAGTTTTATTATTGCAGACTCCTGGTTCCTTCGTATGACCATGCACTCATATTCCCATTTGTACCTATATTTTATTCGGGATTAAGCATATTTCTATCATTTTCTATATAAAAATATGTTGTTGTTTTTTTACACATAACAAAACCAAAAGATGCACACATTACAGGCAGCTGACAAAGCACGGTGCATGAAGCTGTATACACTTGGAGACTTTTCTTACGCAACAAGTATTCAAATCAATATAGCTCCCTTATTGTTGAACGGATTATGTTGAAATTTTGACTCAGAATAATTCAACACATATTCAACACTTTCTGTCAATTTAAATGGAATTGATCAACACACATATATATTATTAAAATAAAACAAAAACATCGCTACAAAAGTCAAATTCTCAAAATTTTACAGCGTAAAATAATAACAATATGAAAAGAAAAAAACGCATAATCTTAGACGTCTCAATGATTGACATGTCGATTTAGCGGTTGCGCTCCTGAATATTCATAACAGCGATATTGTTGTTATGCCCCCGGAAGGTGGCATACAGCAGTCGCACTGTCCGTTCGTCAGTGCATCCGTCCGTTTTTTTCCTAAACGCTTTCATATATTTACCTGATTTTGATTTTTGGTATGTGAGTCTACCCACAGGTATTGTTGGAATACATTTTATGTTTTCCTGGTGTAAGAACCCACCTAGAATGATGAAATTAAAATAAAATTAGTATTATGTCGCGTTTCACCATTTGCGCGTGCAAAAAGATGACACTATACCTAACCCACGTGTTAAAGCGTCCAATCGTCACATAATTATTTTATCGTGAGCATGCACAGATCGTAGTCAAATGATCACATGTACAACTTAAAATTAAAATCTTTACTAATACTAAGATATTGAAGTTTGAAAAGTGTTGCGTTAGAAAAGTCTCCAAGTTTACAACATAACAAGAAATTTAACTTACTCGCAAGTTTCAGATTGGTGGGCTTATTAGCGAGTGATAACCGTTTAGACATCATGTTGACAAATACCAGCGGGGCTATAATCAATGTCTGTGCATTTTTTTCTACGATAAATGTTAAAGGGTCTTGCTACAAATCAGCAAACATGTCAAATTGTAAAAGTTGCAACGTGGTCTAGTTATTATTCTAAAAAAAAAATAATATATTACACTCATCACTAAGAAATATATGAGAAATATAGTCTCGTTAATGGATAGTCACTTATCAAAATAAGTAAAATTATACGGTTAATGAGTTATTTGGAAATTTGGAAAATACGTGTATTGCTGACATAATAGTTTTAAAGTTCGTTTTACAGTTCTAGAGCGTTATTGGTCCGGTGGTAGCCCATTAAATTTTCTTTGCGTAAGTCCACGTTGGGGGCAAACATGTTTGTTCATTTTTCTTGATATTACAACATTTTACATAAATCCTAATTCATACATGTAATAGTGTTTAAGTAAATAATATGCGAGAGTCGAAAATCTGTTAAAAAGGGCCTGTTCACAGTTTGGTTAAAAGATGCTTAAACAAAATCTATTAAAAAATGTATGCATTATTTTCAAACAAGCAAAAACAAATCCTGACTTCTAAGAAATACTTTTAAATATGTATTCTTTTCGTTTACACCCGGATGCGTGCCCCCCCCCCCCCCCCCCNCCCCCTCGCAGACCCCAAAACTTATGTACTGCCTATGCATTACGTTTTAAATTCAAATACCATACTTATATTTCCTACAACTATGTGGTAACCCAATTCTGATAAGTATGGCTTATTCAAGACCAAATTCTAAAGGCACCGCTTTAGAAGGGGAGTGGGTGGGTGAGAGGAAGTGGGTCACGTGTGCTTCCGACGGATCACAAATCGCATCGATATTCTTGAGAGTGTGCATTAACGGCGGGCCATTGAGGGCATTAGGCGATTAAAGGTTCCCAGTTGACGCCAAGCAGATCCCTATCTCGCAATCATAATATCGCTTTATGAATTCCGACTCATTATTTATTCATGCAATAGGCAGATGAATGCATATATTTCTAGAACATAAGAGAATATTCTACGTCTCTGAAAACACCGCTTCATAATGACAATAACGTATAAACGTCACGGTACTGTATGTATACGCCGAGTACTGCAATTGGAAGTCTGACCGGCAAGCGCAATTGTTGGTACACGCGCTTCTCAACTAGGCGACCCGGATTCAAACCTCGTTCCCGACAGCATGTGAGTTGGATTGATGGTCACCATTCTGGACAGGTGGGGTTTAGTCCGGTTACTCCGGCTTCTCTTAAAGAACAAGACCACGCCAACAATTAAATATCTTTCGGTATAAAAACATAGCTGGAAATTGCAGCTTTAGCTTGAAATACGCCCCAACTTTCTTGAATCTAGTAAGTTGCTGGTAATTAGGTAGGAGTCTGGGAAACACCTTGACAAAACGTTCGTTAATCATCAACTCCCGTTCATTTATGAACTCATTCGCCCGTTCAATGGCATCGCAGCCTTCAAACACCTTTATACGCTCCGCCATGTTGTTTCAAAAAGGCGTTATAAAATGGCGCCGGCAATCGAATTGATCCCGCCCATGTACGACTACCGTCTACCAACGGGTAACTCTAGGTTATAATACACTAATTCCATTTCCCATAGGGTCCCATTATAAAACCGCCAACTTACAAAGCATTTTTCTTATATTTCCTATATATCAAATTTTGCAAGACCGGTATCATTTTAAAGATAAATCTGTCCTCTTTCAATAAATGCACTCAAAAATATATGGTCTCGCAACTTCTAAGAAAGTAAAATTCGCTCAAAGGCAAGCACCCTCGGAAAACAGAGTTTCGGAATTGAAATTTCGACAAAAGCCCCGTACTTCAATAAAAGCACCCCAAACGTTCATCTTTCAACGTAATCCCCAATGAAATGCACCAAAATGTTGCAGACACACATAGGATGCAGGAAAAAATTGCAAAAGGCATGGGTGCGATCGCTAAATTGCTTTTCAAACCCGAAGAGAAAAGGAACTTTAGAAATAGGCACTACTTTCGAATGGACCACGGAGGGATAAAAAATGATTTAGTGTAGTTTAACCTTAAAGGAAACTTAAACTTTTCGGATCATGAAGAAAACGCATCTACATCATTAATAATCTATTTGTACCACAAATACAAAATTTCAGGTCGATCTGACAACTTGAAATACCTTAAAGAAGCATTTGAGTATCACACATGATAAGCCATCTGGCTTCCGTTTTCTGTACTGTAAATCATATAAAACAAAGAAATTAACAGCTCATTTATACTTATTTGCATGCAATGGACATAACTGATGTGTTTAACATGCTGAAAGTTCATTAAAGCACGATCGGGTGAGCACTGAGGCGCAAAAGTCGGGTGTCCGTACTTTTTTTTACTTTTTTTACCCGAAAATTC